>JAUCBJ010006469.1:0-21365 GCA_032718475.1 Nemertoderma westbladi | reverse complement strand
GAAAAATTAGGGGGGGGGGGGGGGGGGGTGGGGGGTGTGTCACTGAATTACGACACTATATTATGGGACATGGTGTATACAGTCCCGCTCTCAAAAAGCATTCCTTTGATCAAACATTGATCAAACTTTGATCAAACATTGATCAAAGTTTGATCAAATATTGAAATGAACCAGGCTTATAAATCCTGCCATTGAGTTCTACCAAAGGCGCTGCACTTCAAAGTCTAGATTCCCACTGACCGGACGTTTCGGCCCATGACTGTAACCGAATGAAAAGGCTAACTTGTTTGATATGATAATAACTATTCATTAAAATTATAATTATTTCACAATAACATACAAACACTTAATGAAATATCGTTCATGAAATGGCTATTTAATTTACCTTTATTTCAAAATAAAATAAACATTAGGGAAGTGGTGATCTGGTTCCATAGACAATTCGCCATCAATTATGTTATGCGGCCGAAAAAATGCATGTCAGAACAAATCTATTGGTCTCGAGTACCACATTGCTAATATACAGTACTACCAAAGCGAATCAATTTCACGAACCATGTAGGGCTTATATCTCAGGGCTTATATCTCGTCTGATCGATATATTTTGGAGATACTTCATTAACTTTAAACATTAGGCCTACTCAATTGATAATTCTTGTAGCTGGACAGTGTATTGCAGCTATGTCTTAATGATCTGTTGAAACAATAACTCTCATCTTCGATGATAGATGATTTTGATTTATACTGATAGATAACGACGTATAATGCTTTTATTAATACATATTTTATTTCACTTCACATCCACTCTGGTCCTTTTAATGCGCATACATTTCATCTAAATTTAAATTTAAATTTAATACCCATATATTTCATCTAAATTTAAATTTAACACGCATATATTTTATCTCATTCCATGACATCCAGTCTGTCTCATAATTATTAGCAATGCTCCTATAATGGAATATTTCTTATCTATTATATTTTTAAGACCAACATTAAAATACAGTAATAATTTTAATTCGGTTTATTTTAATGTACTTTATTTATTGACTCATATTTTAAAATACGTATGTTTTTTTAGGGGGGAAACCCCATCATCATAATACTAAGGTTAATTTGTCAGCATATGTTATCTTTGTTCTAAGTTACAGTATGGTGTAAATTTATATTAATAAATAATAATAATAATATTACATTAGTTATTATTTATAAATATAATGTAGAACTTGACGACTTTCAAACAGGTGTCGGAGCAGTTCCTACTGACAACTCCTCTTGTAACGAACGTAACAACTACAAAACAAATATATTGAATAACTTATTAATTAATAGCTTATTTAAGGGAGTAAAGTGAATCTTTGGGCCAAAACGTCCGACAAGCAAATCTTGTATTTCATTCATTGGGCCGAAACGTCCTAGGCCAAAACGTCTTAGACCGAAACGTCTGTTACCCGTTTGTACGCTATAGCCGATATTTAAACCGGACCACCTAGGTTATAATAATTTACAGCGATTATCAGAAAATAACAGCCGCAATTGAATCTCCACTTGGCGGTGTGGTGGTAATGAAAGCAAGGGCGGGTATGGGCTGTGTGGAGTTTAATTCTGAGTTAAGCAATGTGTTGGGTGGATGGCTACATTGAGCTGGCCTGGTCGCAAAGGAACTATGCAGGTAGTAATGTGTACTAAACTAATTTATTACACTAAACTTTCTTACTAAAATTTCAACATGGAGGACTTTTCTGTTTGCCCAAAAACAATTAAACAGACGTTGTATTTGTCTCGATATTAATTAAAATTTCTACCTTATCTCGCAAATATTGGCGCCAGTTGGTCGCAAATAAAAAAGTTCTCCAGCGAAAATCAATGAAATCTACATTCGTTTGTTGTTTTGGTTAGAAAACACAACCCCTTTAACCTGCTCGTTTCGATGTTTTACATTAATTTTTTTGAAACTAATTGTAGCTGTACCAGTAATGGGCCTGTTCTCAGATACACTTGCGGTGACAGCACGGTGAAATCGCATACTGTGAATCACAGCATTTGGGTTGTTGTTACAGAGATGCGAGTAAAGCAGTTACAGTCAACTGTATGTTCGGTTGGGTGATGACTTAGCCCGCGGGAATTCTTAGCCCGCAAAATGGGAATCGTTTACCCGCAAGCTTTCTTAGCCAGTGGGCAGGGCATCCTTAGCCCGAAAATAAATTGTATTAGCCCGCAAGAATTGATACTGGACGATTAAATTGACAGACTGGCTTTCTAGTGAATAATTTCTAAAGAAAATAATTTAATAATATTCCAGAGGCTGTATTTCAGAACGTAACCTGGAGTTGTTAGTGGGGCCTATTACAAGACTCAGTCTGGTACTGGTACACTACCACAACACTGTGTTGTCAATCTAATAATGATTATAATAATTCACAATTGAATCTCCACTTGGCGATGTGGCGTAATGAAAGCAATGGCAGGTATGGGCTGTGCTGTGTGGAGTTTAATTCGGAGTTACGCAATGGGTTGGGTGGATGGCTACAACACATTATAATGGGGGGGGGGGGGGGGGGGGGGGGGCAGGTCCGCAGCTTGTACAATGATATAGTAATATTCCACAACAAGAGAGGGTATGGGATCACTGGGGTTATATTGATGCCTTGTCTTACTACGACCTGTGAGCAAAAGTGTGGTTTGTCGGCCGGATGGTTAAAACCCTCCATTAATTAAAAATGAATGAGCATAATTGAATAAGTATTACTAACCCAATTTGATTTTTAATATTTAAAAAATTATAATTCCAATACGTTAAATTGAATTAAAAAACACGTAACTAATGATGTACATAACATAGTTTACTTTAAAACAAATTAGGTTTTCAATAAAATTACCTTATCAGAGTATTAAAATTAAATTACGTAAATTTTTAGAAGGTATTTTAGGGGGTGCGCTGGCGCTAGCGCTTGGATTTATTTATTTCTTTATTTACATTTATTAGTATAATTAGAGACAGGGGCAGGAAGGAAGCTTGTCGAATTTACACAATTACTGTATAAGCAAATGCAATGCAACGGCAGCCATCGCGCTGCTACGTCAATGGAGGTCTTTGGCCTTGATTCTGATTTAAGGAACATTGAAACAATTTCTAATATAACAATAAATTAAAAATATTCCAAAGGCTGTTTTTCTGAACTAGTTGTTGGTGTAATAATAGGCCCTGCCCTACAAGAACAAAACTCAGTCTGGGACACTACCACAACACCGCCTTGTAAATCCAATCGCTGTCCATCCACAAAGTCAAGCAAGCTCCATCCACCGCCCTGTCAATCACATCGCGGCTTGGCCATTAACAAAAGCCAGTTCTCGGCGGGAATCTGAGTTCAAAGGCATGCCGCAGAAGAGCGATGTAAACTGTTACCTTGAAATCATTTCAATGTCATTTCAATATGAGACAGAAAGTCTGGAATTTCGGTCCATCGATTTCAAGGTGATTTCAATATGCCATCAATGTCATTTCAATGTCAATGCTACTTTCAATGATATTCTATGGACACATTTTGATCAAACTTTGATCAATGTTTGATCAAAGTTTGATCAATGTTTGATCAAAGGAATGCTTTTTGAGAGCGGGACTGTAGTATAATCATGCAGACTTACTACTTACTAACACGTTACAGACAGTGTAAGTCTACACCGTATCAGCCTGTCTCTACCGGTATGGTAGGGGTCGAAATTCCAAACCATTCCCGGTGAAAACAATTTAGTTTCATTTTCTTAATGTGTGAGCTGTTTGTTGAAAAATTAAAAAATTAGTGAAAGAAAGACATAATTTTTTACTTTTCTTGAACAAATTTCACGAAAATTTCATAGCTCTCCTGTAATAAAAAAAAAGTAGCGTGGAATGCGTTTTATATTTTTTGCGCATTTTCGATATGTGCGGTTTTTGTGGCTTCGTTCATTGCAACTTCCTTACTAACTTCCTTACCTTACAAATTCTAACCAGTTTAATTATATTACATTATGTAAATTATATAAATTTCAACAGCTGTTCCTAAGCCAAAACAATGTAACTCGCATGAGATACATGGTGTACGCTTATAGTTACATGGAGTGTCATTATCACATTAGGGTTACATGGTTCTGCCTTGGCATGCCTTAACAAATTCATATAAAGCAGTTACATTCTAACCCCTTTTTAAACCCTTTAGAGTTTAGATGCACTCTATTAAGTTCTACCACCAGATAGAACTCGTCGAAAGCTTTAAAATGATACCAATATCTCAATTTCGTCAAAATTCGAGTTACATGGATTTACTTTAGGACGGCAGTGCTGTCATTTGCATCGATCATCTCCTGATGAAGGAATTATTTTCATTGCATCTGCCATATATTTTTCAGAATATTTAAATTTATAATAATATTCATATGTAATAGGGTTATTCCAATTTTATATTTATTGAGGATTAACTAGATTAACTGGATATTCAGTAGAATCACTAACATATTTATCTATAATATATATTTAGCTACACTTGGCAGGTTATTATTTATCAGTATTTATTCAGAAGTAACTATAATGGTATAAATGGTATATATTATTTATCAGTAACTTACATTCATTAAGAAATGCCTTGATATATGATATATATATATCAAATAAAAAAAAATATATATTATTTTATTTTATATATAATTAATATAGAACGATACAAAAAAATTCATATATACTTCAACATTTAACTCGATATTATTTATCAGTTATATATGTTTATATTTACTATTATTGGGGATGGGGTGTATTTTTTTTTTTTTTTTTTTTTTTTACTATTTACTATTATTACTATATTATTTGTCAGTAAGTTATTTTATTTAGATCTGACTACATAACTATTTATCAGAAAGGCTTATAAACTAAAGACTATTTAGGGGGGGGGGGGGTGTTTGGTACTCCCCAATGTCATAATTTGTTATGTTGCCTTAAAATTATAGGAGGCAGACTAAACCTACATAGATCATCGGAGATTGGGATAGAAACTGTCTATTAATAAAATAAAAAATCCAGAAATCACGCCGCTAGGGGCGCTACATCAATAAACACCGAAAAAGAGGCACATTTCAAATCGAAATTTCTCCCAACAATTCTCAATATTAAAAAAAAATTGCTACATTCCCCTTGAGTAGCTCTAAATATCCTTTTTTATATATCTAAGTTGGGTTGATGTCCACATGTACATTAAGCCATTTTTAGGCGTTGCGTTGTAGGTGCTCTTAAACTTCCTATGTACACCTGTGGCCAAAAACGACCCCAAACTTTATACTGATAGTACCTTCCTAGCACATGTATTTCTATGATATACCATGAATATTTGTTTTGTTTAGCTATTTGATATAAAAATCAACACCTCTTTTTGAGCAACACTCGCTGTGACCACCTGGGGTCAATAATGACTCTGATAAAATCGAATACAGGTTAGCGTCCCCTTGCCCCTTTTTTCGAAATTGGTGTTCTAGATAGTTGTATTTTGTTACACTCCCCAAAAAAGTGTTCCATTCCAAATTTTATGAAAATTGAACAACGTCTAGAGGGTCCACACTCACACTAAGCACATGGCCAGTTCCCGTCCTTGGTGCAGGTGAGTCATTTTCCCCTTTTTTGTGATGATCAACTTCTAGTATTCCTACTGCATTGATATTATGCTCATTAGAACCGCAATGACCGATTTAGTTGGTGTAGAAACCTTCAAAACAAGCATAGAGGGAATAGTTTTTAAAATATGCAGAAAATGTGAAGACCGGCAAAAGTCAACATTAGCGCCATGATGCGATATGGACAAATACACTAAAAATGATACTTATAATTATCTCAAGGCATCCAGAATTTACACATAACTCCAATGATCAATTTAGGTGATGTTGACACTCTAAAAATATGAGTTGAATCATTAGTTCTCGAGTTATAATATATGAGACAAAATGTCTGGACTAGGTCAACTCAATATAAAGTCATTGGTAGACATAGCCTTGAAATTTTGTACAATAACTCGAGAACTATTCACTCAACTAATATTTTTAGAGTGTCAAAATCACCTAAAGTGATCATTGCAGTTACGGTATGTTTAAATTATGGACGCTTTGAGATAATTAGAAGTATCGTTTTTAGTGTATTTTTGTCAATATCGCATCAAGGCGCTAATGTTGACTTAGTTACTCACATTTTCTGCAATATCTCAAAAACTATTCGCTCTATGCTTGTTTTGAAGGTGTCTGCAAACAACTAAATCGGTCATTGCGGTTCTAATCAGCATAATTTCAATGCAGTAGGAAAACAAGAAGTTGATCATCACAAAAATTGGGAATATGACTCACCTGCGCCAAGGGCGGGAACTGGCCATGTGCTCAGTGTGAGTGTGGACCCGCTTAGACATTGTTCAATTTTCATAAAATTTGGCATGGAACACTTTTTTGGGGAGTGTAACAAAGTAAAGACATGAAGAAACTGTAGACCTATTGGGGGAAAAATCACATTCAACTGAATGGGGTCAAAAACGACCCCAGGTGGTGGAAATGGCACTTTTAGCACGTGTACATAGGAAGGTTAAGGTACCATAAAAGTCGAATATGGAATATGGTCCTCTTATGGGAAGTTGCCTCTCCTTGGGGACTTTCAAACAAAATTTTTTTTGAAATTTCGCTTAAAAATGGCTCAACAAAATCGTTTTTACTGCAAAATTATGAATTGACAAAAAACGCAATTAAACTTCCCGTAAAAATTCTTTCAGTCTGTCTGTTAAATTAATGTCTCTAAATAAGGAAGTACACTAACTCGCTAAAATTTTCGTTATGGGAGTTTTCAAGGTCGCCAAATCCATTTCCGATCTCTAATTGAATTTTGGACGGCATATTGCCGGTCTGACTGTCCGTTTGTCTTTCTCTTTTTAGGTCCTTTTAGTCTAAATAAAATTTCTAATGAAATGAGAAGGCTACAAAAACCCTCTTAATAAGGGCATAGTCTGGTCCTGTAACTAGGACCCCCTTCGTTCTGGGATAGGGACGCCATTGGTCCTTGGGTTAGGGGCGCCCTTGGTCCTGGGTTAAGGACCCATATACTCTGCTGCAGGGGTATATGGCCTGACCAGGCAGATGGTAATCCACCAATGGCTGGTCAGGAATAGAGCGCACTCATCTCCAATTTGTGTGCACTCCACTGCAACCTGCATCTGGCAGCAGGGGTACAGGGCATGACCCAGCAGATGAGCTGCACAGCCAATGGTGGGTCATGTGCGCCAGAGTAGATATGGGTGATGGGCCTCATATCTGACTACACTGCGACACCCACCCTGTGGAATGGCAAACCAGGGTGCGGTATTTGCCCCGAGAGCTGACTCGTCAACCACCACACCCCACTATGGATTACATTAGTAATTCGGAGGTCCGGCCACTAGAGGCCAGTGGAACTACCAGACACAATTGGCCTCAGTTCCTGTTGACCTTTCTTGCCCAAACCTGTGTCAACAGGGAAGCCAGATTGTGAGGTGGAGAGGGATTCTGGAGTTGAAGGCTACTCTCACGTTCCACCCCGACCAATTAGTCCCTCAGTTAATACCCTAACACTCGGGTCCCCAATGCAAGCTGACGACTACCTTGGCAAATAAGCTTTCCCTTAACACAGTGGGTATTCAATAGCACCAAATGCGAAGTGGACAGACTGATGTGGTTCTGATTAAGGACATGGAGGGCGGTTGGTGTCATTGCCTTCGCATCAGCCCTTGATAGTGGAAATGGTGGAATTGGTCTATTGATGAATCCTACATCGCCATGGGTCTATAGCGATAGTGTTAACCGAAATTCCATCCTTATTTAGGATTTCATCTCTGGAAATGGACTGTTTTCGGCTGGAACTCAGTTCAAGAAGCGCACTGGAAAGCTATGGACTCACACTGGATGGACCCAGTGTCCACAAGTCCCGCGCCCAGATAGACCACATTCTGTTTCGTAGGAAATACAGGAGATATGCACAAGACTGTAGTCGTAGTGTATTTACATTTCGACCCTTCTCCAGTGATCACCGCTTTATTGTGACCAAGGACAGTGGACATGTATAGGACAAAGAGTGTCCCTCTTAGAACTGAAAACAAATAAGTTGGTCCCAGCCCCAAAGAAGGTCAACCTAACAACCCATCAATCTTTTCGCAAAATCTCGCTAATCTCGATTGCTACAAAGCTATACAACATAATTATATTAAATCGCATGAAGTATCCTGTTGAAAAACTGTTACCTGGGAATCAAAATGGGTTGCGTAATGGTCGTGGGACCCCTATTCTGGCATTCAGAAGGATAATCGAAGAGTTATCAACAAAGAAAGACAGGCAACTGGCTATTATCTTCGTTGACTTCTTTAAAGCCTTCGACTCAGTCTCGCGACCACGTATGTTCAGCATACTGGCAGCATTTGGGATTCCTGAGGAAATTATTGCAGCATCAGATCACTGTTCGATGGTTCCACCACATTTGTGTCTACTGCTGATGGTGACACAGATCCATCCATTTGAAGTCTTATGGGGAGTCCTTTAGGGTGACACATTCACACCATTCTTATTCGTAATTGTGGTTGATTATGTGGGGCGAGCCACGAAAGTAAGCGAGCTTAGCATACGGTTACCACTAACGCAATCGGTGTATCTGTTGTTCTGTTATTCTGTTGTTATGTTGTTTTGTTATGTCAAAATTAAAACGTTAATAACTCAGCCAAATCTTAATGAAATCTATCCAAACTTGGTACACATATAGTTAGGCAAAAGTTTAGAAATTTTTTAAGGGGGGTACACCATTTTGGTCCAAAATATGTCGAAATTTTTTTATGGTCTATAATAATGCACCATTGAATGGTGTTTCCAAATCTGAAAACCGCTATTTAATAGCTCTTTTAGTTTTCAAGTTATGTAAATTTCCATTTAGGGAATCCTATTGAAATTACTATTACTATGTTTAATGAAAGGTGGATTATCTCCAAATATTTTTTCATGAAATTGTCAACTTTAAAACTCTATTACTTCTACAATTTTTGAGTAATTAGTCTGAAACTTCCTGTGGGTGTTTAGATAGCCACCCTGCATAAACGCATCGGACTACTTTTCGAAACTTTTTGTTAATAAAATTTAATACTATTTATAAAAAACCTAAAAATTAGCATAAATTTGCAGCGCCATCTAGCGGTGCAGAAATATTTTAAATAGCGAAAAAAAAAATTTTCTGACCTTTCATGTAGAATAGCATCTTAGGCACCTATATGCTAAATCTTAGCCAAAACCAAACAATTTTGAAACGCTGACAGTGATAAATCGAAGAGTTGTCCGAAAATGGTGTAACCCCCCCCCCCCCCCTTAAGTTGAATTTACGTGTGGCCTTCCAAAAGGTAAGATAAATTCAGTTAGTTAATTAATGATTAATTAATTAATGTTGGTTGGGGTAAAAACAGCATTTTCAACATGAATTTTTTAATGGTAATTAATTATTTATAGTATAAGATATTATGATTATACCTTAAAATTATACAGCTGTAATCCCCATACCCCATTCCATTATAGTTTTTAATTAGTTCAAGAGATTTGCTATAAGAAATGTGTTTTTAATTGATCTAAACGTAATTAAGTTATCAAAATGCATCCCGTCACTCTATACTTCCAGCTCCCTCATTCCTTGGCATACTTGATATTGCCTATTTAGATGGGAACCAGTCCAATCATCTCATCATTACTTGGCAACGGGTAATTACATCTATAGGACTTAGGCACTACTAGTGTAAGGTGCCAGACTAATAAGCCAGCTTGCTTTATCTCACAAAATGATTGCCGAGTATTTAATCGTGATTCTTTAGGAAAATGAGCTAAATAATTTCGTTGAGGTGTTGACATGATAAATTAATATTTCAGTATGAATACTATCGGCATAAGGAAAGTTTTAATAATTTTTACAAATTGGGTTGCCTCCACACCTAAAAATATATTAATTTTAAAACACAAATGTCATGTTAATCCCTCTGCCTTTCATTAATCCTCTGTGCTCCTTTGGGTTGGGGTGGTGCAGATTAAGAGGGCGGTTGAAGCGAGGGGGGAACTATCCTCTCTTCTTTGATTTATTCTTATTAGCGTTTTGGTTAAATTTCTTATTTTATTTAGTTATATCTCTTAAATGCCGGTGTTGGGATAGAATTGCTCAATTTTAATTTGTATCGGATAACTGAGCCTCGTGCTGCGTGAAGGCCCCACGAACGTGTTCTACGCATGTCCTTAGACCATCTTAATAAAGATGGGGTGATGGTAACACCCCCCCTACCACTAGAAGTCGAGGAAATCCTGTCAAGTACCTAACTGATCTAGACATTGATGATGACTTAGGAGTACTCTCAGAATCATTAAAGAGAGCCCAAATGCTCCTCTGCTCATTGGAACAGGATGCTTCTACTGTTGGTCTTTTTGTAAACTCCAATAAGACCAAAATCATGACAGTGAACCTAGACAGCCCTCAAGACATTTCTGATAGTAAGGGCATAAGTTCTACGGACGGCTTGCTTGAGCACGTGGATGACTTCTGCTACTTGGGATCATGGATCCGAAAGTTAGGTGAGGACCATAAGGGGAAGCATGGGCAGTGTTAAATAGACTGTCCAGGATTTGGAAGTCCCATAGAATAAAACGGAACCTTAACGTTAAATTACTTATGATGACTGTAGTAGTACCAGTACTCTTCTATAGTAGTCCATGATGGGCTCTAACTGCAGAGGATACCAAATCTCTGGATGGCACTTTCACAAGAATGCTGCGAAGTTGTGTCCAATACAATGAACACATCTTTATTCAGACTCTATACAACATTGGAGGTGTTCCAATAGTCTCCATTTAGCTTGACACTTGAAAGGAACTGCCTCCGCTTTGCAGGGCATTGTTTTCGTCATGAGGACCAGCCAGTGCATAATCTTGTACTTTGGCAGCCTCATGGAGTGAATAAGCATGGTTGAGAGCCCATGACTTTCTTGAGACGCATCTTAAAGGACACTGGCCTTGAAGATGCTGATGACCTAGCAAATGTCATGGGTAATAAGGAGTTGTGGAGTTGTGGCGGCGCAAATTTGTCGACACGTCGACACAGCATTCTTAAAATATATATATAATATATATATAATGCAGCTGCAATGCAGAATGCCGATCGTAGTAGCAGTAAGATAAAGAATATTAATTATCACTAACATATTTATCTATAACGTATATTTAGCTACACTTGTCTAGTTATTATTTATTCAGGTTATTGTTATATTTATTCAAAAGTGACCATAATTTTATTATATTTATCAGTATCTTATATTCATAAAAAATGACTTGATATTATAAATAAGTAAAATATACTTCAACATTTAATTGGGTCTTTTATCAGTGATATATGTTTATTTATAAATTACTATTTGTCAGAAAGTTATATTATTTAGAATTCACTAAATAACTATAAATCATAGAGCATTAAACAGAAAGTATATTAAATATCACTAACATATTTATCTGAGACAGAGGGGGAGGGGGGGGGGGACTCGACGCAAATCCCATGGCGAATTAATATCCCGCCTCAATGTTAAATTCTCAATTTAGGGAAAGGAGCAGGTTACAGTGGCACATTATTTTAACCAAAACAATAAACTAAACACAATACAACAGGTTACAGTTTTATTTTTGAGTTATTTGCAGTTATTTGCATAGATTTTCCTCTGGAGAGGGATGAATTTTTATTGCGTCCAGTTTCCCCCACACCCCCCCCCCCCCCCCCCCCCCCCTATCTGATTTATCTATATCGTATATTTAGCTACACATGAATAGTTATTATTTATTCAGGTTATTATTGTATATATTTATTGAGAAGTGACAATAATATAATTATTTATCAGCAACTTAAATTCATCAACAAATTGCCTTGATATTATATATAAATAATGTATAAACTTCAACATTTTAACAGGATATTATTTATCTGTAAAAGATATAATAATAAAAATGAGTAAATTTTAAATTTCTAAATATTAAATTAGAAATTTCTATATTATTTGTCAGCAAGTTATATTATTTAGATGAACACATAGATATATATCAGAGTATATAAAATATAACATTTATTTAGATACACCTGTTTATAGTTATTATTTATTTTAGGTTATTATTATATATTTAGCTTATTATCATATTAATTCAGAATAAACTGACTTTAACTCGTCACTTTCATTTTGAAACCACCTATATGCCATTTTTGCCGAATTGGAGAATGCTGCATTTCTTTATGTTAAAATGTATTCTGAATCCGATTAACACACTTAGAAGGCCATACTCCCAAGTATAACTGAGATATTTATCGTTTCATAAAACCTCCTATAATATGCCAGTTTTGCATAGACCGCATGATAAAGAATTATTTTTTAAAGCAACCCATATAACACAGTTTACTATTATAAATAGGGTAACCCCGGAAACGGAAACGGGAAACAGATTTCAAATCCGATAAAGTGTTGTCGCGATATTGAGTTTTGAATATTAGTAGTCTAATGACCAAATATTACCAAAGTTTTGAGAAAAACGGCTTTAAACGTTCCCGCAAATTTTCTGTAATAACGGGGATTTTTCAAATGTACACTTTTACGATATTTCAAAGCAGACCTGTAAATAATTAGGTACATGTCAGAATTCAAATACACATCAGTGTATGGAAACTTGGCGACAATATTTTAATTTTTATTTTTATTGGAGGTCATTTAGTCTGTTTGTCTGAATACTTGTCTGTCAAAACATGTAACTAATAAATAAATAAAGCACCACCACCTACATTTTTTTGCTATTGGCTTTTTATTTGCCGATGATTTCAATTACGATGTCGGTTTTCAACTATTTACTGATTCTACAGGCATTGTCTGCCTGTCAGTCAGTCTGTCTGTTTTTGGTATGTCTACTACTACTACTACTAGGTCGAGCGAACTCGGACAGTGGAAATGAGATCCTTCCAGGCTTCCCGATTCTCCATAGTTGTCGCAATTTCGTTTCTCCCAAGTTCAGTATCCCTTTCAAGTTTTTCTATATATGTTATGGCCGGTCGTCCACGACTACGCTTTCCATGAGTTGGTTGCCAGAAAAGTAGATCTGGTATGACCTCGTCTTTACTTCGCCAGCAGGGCCTACTGAATCATAATCTGCGTTCACGGAGGGTGGTTGATGCAGGCGGTATTGTACCATAAAGCTCGGCGTTTGTTATGTATTGTATCCAGCTGATGGTTAGGGCTGCCCTTAGTAGTCTTGTGTAGCAACCATCAATTCGTTGTTCAAGTGATTTAGTCAGCGTCCAGGTCTCACCCCCGTATAAAAATACACTTTCTACTGTAGCTCGAAAGAACTTAGTCTTCAGGTGCCTGGAGAGATCTGATTTTGAGATGGTATCCATTTTTGATAGAGCTACTCAAGCCTTTGTTTTCTTAACTTCTATGTCCTTTTTGCTACTCTCTATCCATGATCCAAGGTACTGGAAGTCGTCGACCTTCCTTAGTTGATTATTATCAATAATCAACAATTAATTTGTAATATTAATATCAAAAATTGATATTAAGATAAGAATGAATACCAATCAATAATTGGTATGTCTGTATGTGTCTGTTAAAATTGAAAAATTAATCAAATTAACAAACAAATTTTTTTAAGGGGTTTTCTTGGTCGGTGATTTCATTTCCCCCGAAAGCAAAACATTTTCTTTGATATCATGTTTCCCTAATTTTGTCAGACAAACCGACACACAGACAGACAGACTGATAGACAGTCTGGAATCCGGCAGGCGTGGATAGTAACAATGGAAATAAAATCACTGAACAGGTAAACTCATAGCGAAAATTATCCTGTAGGACAAATACAATTACAGTATTTTGAAAAAGTAATAGCTATCTTACAGTACAAAAAATTGGCCAGTTAAATTTATAATAATTTCAAAATGAGTGAGGTCTAAAAAAATCAAATAACTCCAAAACTAAAATAGATATGAAAATTTCATTTACAGCTTCGAGAATTAACAAAAAATTCCATTCTAGAAAAAGTAAAAAAATAAAATTCGATTTTTTTAAATGAAATCAACAATTCTGACTTTAACCTCTAATCTGTGAAATAATATTTTGCAACGCTAGGTTGATCAAACCTCACATATTGTCAATAAGACCCTCTATATTTTTAATTGTGGCGCCATAAAAATGGATTGGAAGTTGCCATGTAACCATGGAAACTAGCAATAAATGACCTCCTGTAATGATTCATCACTTTAAATATAGTTACTATCTGTTTACAAGAAATCCCTTGCAAATTACCTTACATGTTCATTACCCAAGTTAATAATTATTTACCGACGCAGTCAGGTCTTTTCTTATCACCCATATTGAACATAGATTCAATATGTAACTACTGTAAGACCAATTGGGGGATTAAAAAAGAATTGATTTGAGTAACCGCATAACAACCGGAAACTTTTTGTAGTATGTAGAATATCCGTCAGAAACATTATACCATTATTACAGCAAATTAGCAGATCTGGTAGACGCTCAGGCTCAGACGCTAGTGCTATCCACGTATTCTGCATGATGTGGGGGAGGCACTAATCAGACACAGACTCAGTCAATACTGCGAATGATAACCTCGCTCTTAGGCATCCCAACAGCCAACACCCACCAGTAGGCCTATAGTTTAGTTTATCGGATGGTACCGTTTTGAATTTATTCGAATTAATTACAAGTCCTTTTTGTTTTACATTAAATTACAATTATTATCAGTATGCATTTATGCAGTTACGTATGTAATGTATTATGCAGTATAATTTAGAAATGTTCATGTCATTTTCTAATAATACTGTAATATAATAATAAAATAATAATAATATTGGTTATTTATATAGCGCTTTTCTACGCTCAGCATACTCAAAGCGCTTTTATTATCATTACCCCAGCAAAGCCAGGTTCCCATTATACCGCTGGGTTGACGTAGGCACTAATGTCTAAAGTGTCTTGCCTAGGGACACAACAGTGCGAAATTTCTACAGCCTTTAGTCAGATTCGAACCTGCGCCACCAAACACTATTGTGTAAGCAGTTCAGGCGCCGTATCCACTCGGACACTGCGACAATATATATATCAGCGACAATATCAGCATACTGACACGAATAATAATTAATAATAAAATAATTAACGACTTGGTGGACTAAATATATCTCGACGTTACAAGTACATAATGATAATATTATTATCCATTGGATATTGTGCATAATAAATGTGAGACCATCTGACCATTGCGTTGTATTAAATTATAATATTGTAGCCTAATACTGTAATATATATTTTTATTAATTGTATGTTGAAACTTTATCAATTAAATATTATTGCATTTTTAGAGTACAGTACATTATACACACTTTACACTTATACAGTAAGTGTTCTTAAAAACGGATAAAATTCATTACCCGGATCTCAGTGAATAATGAATTTCAACTAAATGCCAGAATGCCAAAGTGCCTTTTGGGAACTGTTAAGGAATCATTCTACAATTCCCCAAAAGCACTCTGGCATTTTGGCATTTACGCTGGTTGCAATTATTTAGGTACCTGGAAAATGCCAGAATGCCAAAGCGCAATAATTTTTATTGTCCGTTTAAATCCTTTTTTTGTCCTTTTTTTGATTTTTTATGTCCTCCAAAAGTCTAATGTTAGGTTCCATGCTACCGGTTTCTCTACTGCTGTTCTCTCAGGCTATCAGTACCGGTATTAGTATATATAGCACTATTTTGCTGTATTGTATGTACAGATGTAGGTACAGTATAAAGCAGGCATTTCTGTATTTTAGTACCGGTACCGGCACCGGTACTGCTGTAGGCCTACTGTGTAGCCTACCATTTAAATACGGTACTGGTAGGCCTACTGACTGACCGGTTGTTTTGGTTAGAAAATCCCGCCTCATCTGTAACCTGCTCCTTTGCCTGATTTGGTAAAGTGACCGTTTATTGTTTTGGTTAGAAAGGCCTGCCTCTGTAACCTGCTCCTTTCCTTCATTTTGTAAAGTGACTGTTTATTGTTTTGGTTAGAAAATCCCGCCTCTGTAACCTGCCCCTTTCCCTCAATTAATTAAGTGATTGTTTATTGTTTTGGTTAGGAAATCCCGCCTCTGTAACCTGCTCCTTTCTCTCAATTGGTAATGTTATCGTTTATTGTTTGGGTTAGAAAATCCCGTCTCTGTAACCTGCTCCTTTCCCTGATTTGGTAAAGTGACTGTTTATTGTTTTGGTTAGAAATTCCCGCATCTGTAACCTGCTCCTTTCTCTCAATTGGTAATGTTACCGTTTATTGTTTTGGTTAGAAAATCCCGCCTCTGTAACCTGCTCCTTTCCCTCAATAAGTTAAGTGATCGTTTATTGTTTTGGTTAGAAAATCCCGCCTCTGTAACCTGCTCCTTTCCCTCAATTAGTTAAGTGATCGTTTATTGTTTTGGTTAGAAAATCCCGTCTCTGTAACCTGCTCCTTTCCATGATTTGGTAAAGTGACTGTTTATTGTTTTGGTTTGTGACGGGATCCAGGAGGGATCCCGATTTATCCGATGTGGTAATTTAGTCCACGCGTCCCCGCCGTGTATAAGGGTGAAATAAAGTAACTGAGTTCTGAAGTTCGGTGTATAATAATAATAGGGCATAGGATATAGATATAGATATAATGTGTACAAGGCGGGATACGGTAACTAAAGTCCCGTGATCCCCTAACTAAACTAATTGACTGTACCCTACGCTAGCACTGCTGCACTGAGATAACTGAATCACTGATTAATAGGTTATTGGTTATATTGCACGGTGGCCTTACTGCTACTCAATCGATGCCATTCCCCCCTCTGATTGGTTAATACCCTTGTTGGCGCCCCGTGGAGTATTCCCGTTCACTCCACCTGTTTCCTCTGGGTTAGGGGTTTGGCCCCTGACCCTCTATTGTGTGGTTCTCCTTCCCATTCTCATTGGGATGGCACGAGTTGGTTAATTGCCCAATCTCGTGGCTCCCAATATTGCTTATCGGCTTACAACTTTATGGGGTGTTGGCGGGATTGAATAAGCTAACACTCCCCCCCATGCTATCTTCCCGGTAAGAAGATAGCATCAACCAAAAAAGTGCGTTACAATCCCGCTGGATCCCGATCTAGTATCGGGTGTGGGGTGGAATTCTTTTCTCTAGGAGCCGGCTTTCCAGGCCGCCCCCTATGGGTATGATAACGCTACCCTGTGTGCCTGGCGTCTCATGTCGGGCCGATCGCGCTCACCTCTTCACACGACCTTTGTTTCCCCAACACTTTCGCCCTATCTCACCTTCACTCTCACCCTAGCTCTCTCACATTCGGACCTCCCCGTCCCTTACTCAGCCTCTTATTCTCCCCTCCCACACTCTAGAATCGCGTCCGCACTCTCTTTGCACTCCACTCTATCACTACGTCCCTCAACCTCACTTCGACTGTTTTATCTCTCCTGACGAACCTCCCCCCCCCTCTCGTGCCGTCGCACTCGAGAAGTGTGAAATTGTCAGTTGTCTCGTCCATAGTGCCATAGTCAGTTATTCCCCCCAGTCCCACTAGCTAGTTGAGAAAGGTTGTATGACTATAGTACTTACTCCAAACGTATGTATTTTACTGCTAATCACTACGTACGTACATACAAATTGCACTTATATGATTATTTGCATTAATTAAATTTATACTTAATAGTTCGTGCGTTACATGCGGCGCCTTCCAGGCGCATCACTTCCCAGTCTCAGTCTCATTCCCTCGTCTCCGGGAACTCATCTGTACCTCCTCACGTCCTCTTCCCTGGCCCGTTTCTTGGTTATCACCGCTCCTCTGGCATCATCCGCTTTCTGCTTCCGGACCTTTGCTGCCACTTCCTTGCTGATCCCGGTTGTCGGCTCCTTGGGCGCTGGTGCTATTAAAGCCCGATACCGCTTCGCCGGTGGCCCCTCAGAATGGCCTGGTTGTCTCCCTCGTGTGGCGTCCCATAGGATCATTTTCATTGCCTTTGGTACGTGTTCCGCCAAGAAATCCCTAAACTCCCTCCGGTTCTCTGGTGTCCACCTGTCCAGGTACCGTTGCGTGTTCATAACTCCGGCGAACGATGCCGCCGTAGCTACCTCTTGATAGGTAAACGGTAACCTTCGCTTTATGATTTCCATGTGGGTCTCCTGGTTTATAAGGAAGAAACCCCACTTGAACTCTTGGGCCTTCATGCGCTGGCGCGTCATGGCCCCGACGTCGGCCCACTCCTCGAACCTCGTGAACTTCTCCTCGTCGCTCATCCAGTCGCACTCGCGTCCGTAGTGCCCCCGAAAGTGGCACTTTGGACATCGGTTATGCAACCGTGGACACGCCCCCATCCTGTGACTCGGTTCTCTACAGTAGAGACAAAAGGTTCCCCGTTGGAACCGGTACAGGCAGCTGCTTTCCCGATGGGTCTGTCTCCCACAGTAGTCGCAGCCGAGTACCAATGTCTCCCGTCCCACCTCGTCCTTCGTCCCAAGCGATCTCCGCGGTCTATGGAGTTGCTGGTAGGCGAACTTCTCTACGTTGCTCTCCCTGTTTACGTCGATCTCTCCGCCCCTCTCGGGCATCGTCTCCCCGAATACTATCAGTGGTGCCGTCCCCGGTTGCTCGCCCAACCTGATGGTGCTCCCCGCGAAATCCATCGCCGGCTCCTCGTGCACCCAGGTCCGCTTGCCGGATCTGTTCCAGAAGGCCCTCGCCCCACTGGCCGTCACCACCCTTCCGCCAACCCAGTCCGTGTCCGAGTGGCCTATCCTCTCGATGGGCGGCATCTCTCCGAATTCGTCGTCGTCGTCCTCCTCTTCCGGTAGTGTCTCCAATCCCGGTATCCCGATGGACCCACTATGTCCCTTCCCGCCTTGGCTCTCGCCCGTAGCTCTCCATCCCTCTAGCTCCCTTAACTTCCTTGGCGGTTGGTCGCCCTCGGCGCCCGCTGGTATGGGCATCGTTTGCAACCCCGACGTCGACTGTTTCGGCGATCCCACCGTCCATCCCAATTCTCGCCCTAGAGACTCCCCCGAACTCCCTGACGAAGTCCAATGAAGTTCGTCTAGGCCCGCCTGTTCCTCGAAGCCGTAACTCTGTGCCCTGGCCTCCTCTTCCCTCTCCTCTGCTTCTATCCTCTCCCGTCTAGCGACTTCTTCCAGTCGCTTTGCTTCTCGTCTGTCCGCCTCTAGCTGCTCCCATCTCTGATACGGTGTATCTGTCTCCCCGTCTACCAGATGTCGGCTGTTGTAGTACACCGACTCGCCCTTCAGCCCCGGGTGGTCTACCAGACCGTCAAAGGCCACTTTAAAGGCTCTCCTGTAGCTTAGGGGTGATCCCAATAACAGAAATGCCCCTGGTTCCCTTTCGATAACTACGGTCATGAATAAGTTAAGCAAACTTATCATCATCCAGTCCTCCTGCAGGATATATCGCTTCTGATATACCTTTATCGCTCCTCTGCGAAACTGATATACCTCCTGCTTTCCCGGTCTCGCTCCCCACTTCAGCGAGTTCGCTAGTTCTGCTCCGTATTCTTCCCTAAACTTCCCCCAATCCATTGGTTTGTGGCATACGAGCCCCAATAATTGGCCCATCGCCACCGCCCCGCATTGGCCTGAGTTCTCGACCACCCCCAATCCATCCGGTGCCGTCATAGCCATAAAGACTTTCTGCATATCCAGGAGGTTGGTGGCGTCTGGACCGATGATCCTCTCCGCGTCCTCGCGAATCGCCGATCCCACTTTCGTCGTCGACTTCTCTCTTACTAAGACTTGTACCGCTTTCGGCAATCGGTCTAATTTCGGCCCGTCCTTCTTCCCATACGTCCCTAGGTCGAATAAGAAGATGTCCCCATTTGGCGCGGCCAAATGTAGGAGTATGGTCCTGGCCGACCCTGCCGTTCCTCGTCTCGAACCCGCTTCGTCTTCCACGGTTCCCTCGTCATCTAGGATCATATATCCTCCCCTGTTGACGGACTCTATGAATCTTTTCCAGTCCTTCCTCGGCGATTCCCTCGGATACTTCGGAATCCCGAACTTCGCTTCGTCCCCTTTCACCACGTAGTGGAAGTGTTGGAAGATCGCGTTGTCCAGCGACGGCGTTCCGTAGGTCCCGACCAACCGCTGTTCGTGCGCCTCCCGGAAGTGATCCTGCAGCGCTCGTGCCGCGTGACCCCTTTCCAACCTCTCGTAGTATCCTCTCGTCTTCTCCTCCGGGTGTCTTTCGGTGAAATCCACCAGTATTTCTTTTCCTCCTGACTCCGCCTTTCTCTTCCTGATCAGCTTACTCGCCATTCCGAACACTACACTCGCTCACCTGCAGGGTGGTGCCTTACCAAGGCGCAATACAGATGAGTGAAGTATTTAAGATGTTTCGTACAGTTCGATAATGGCCTACTTTCTACTTAATTGCGCCTTTCAAGCTTAATTTAACCTAATTAATTTCGGAGCTAGTAAATCAGCCTAATTTACAATTTCTGTCCGTTACTTTTATTATGTTCTAGAACGACTTTCCTTGTGTTGCCACTATTTTACGATTTTAGCCCTATTCTATTTATTTGTTTATTTTTCTTTGATTCTACTGTCCTACTACTTACTACTGCCTATGGATTTATTCTATTCTCTGATCCATATTCTGGCCTACTCTGTGGGCCTATGCAGTACAGCAGTATGCGTCGTGTGGCCACACGATTTATCCAGCTGCACTCATATGCCCCCCTCTCGCTACTAACTCTACTTACTGCTAACTAATATCTATATCCTATTTACCCCCTTTACCTCTTACTCCCTCTCTTCTAACTAATGGTGCTACGTACCCTCTAACTCTAACTAACGGTACTACGTACCTACTAACTCTAACTCTAACTAGGTACTACGTACCTACTAACTCTAGCTAACTATTGGTACTACGTACCCTCTAACTCTCTAACTATCGGTACTACGTACCCTCTAACTCTAACTCTAACTAGGTACTACGTACCTACTAACTCTCTAACTATCGGTACTACGTACCCTCTAACTCTAACTCTAACTAGGTACTACGTACCTACTAACTCTCTAACTATCGGTACTACGTACCTACTAACTAACTCTAGGTACTACGTACCTACTAACTCTCTAACTATCGGTACTACGTACCCTCTAACTCTAACTCTAACTAGGTACTACGTACCTACTAACTCTCTAACTATCGGTACTACGTACCTACTAACTAACTCTAGGTACTACGTACCTACTAACTCTCTAACTATCGGTACTACGTACCCTCTAACTCTAACTCTAA
>JAUCBJ010006468.1:0-75310 GCA_032718475.1 Nemertoderma westbladi | reverse complement strand
GTAGGTGGAGTTATCATCACCCCATCATCATTATGATGATCTAAGGACATGCGTAGAACATAGTCAACCACAATAATGAACAAGAATGGTGCAAGTGTGTCTCCTTGGAGGACGCCCCATAACACTTCAAATGGTTCTGTGTCACCGTCAACAGTAGACACAAATGTTGTCGAACCATCGTATACTGATCTGATTGCTGCAATAATTTCATCAGGAATCCCATATAATGAAAGTATGCTGAACATACGTGAGCGAGAGACTGAATCAAAGGCCTTGAAGAAGTCAACAAAGATAACAGCCAGATGCCTGTCTTTCTTTTTTGATAACTCTTCAATTATCCTTCTAAGTGCCAAAATGGGCTCCATGGTCCCACGACCTTTACGGAACCCATTCTGATTTCCACGTAGCAGTCTCTCAATGGGATCCCTGATGCGATTTAATAGAATTCTATTGTATAGTTTTGCAGCAATCGAGATCAATGAGATTCCCCGAAAAGAACCATAGAGTGTTAGGTTGCCCTTCTTGGGAACTGGCACCAACTTATTTGTTTTCATTTCTTGTGGGACTCTTGTTGTACGGTACATGTCTACTTTGATGGGATAGATGAGCTTTAAACACTCAGGTATTTTAAAGACCTCAGGGGGATCACCATCTACTCCACTGGCACGATTGGTCTTAATGCTCTTTGCAGCAGCCTTCACTTCTGCAAAGGAGATATCGCCAATGGGAATATCTGGGAGTACAGACTCAGACACTTTTACTTCTATAAAGTTATCAGGCAATACCCTGTCAATATTGAGGAGCTTTTCAAAGTGGGCTTTCCAACCATTGAGGCGATCGGCTGGTGATTCAGCCTTAACCTTGGTGGTTGGTTGGCTTTTCCGCCCAGTAAGCAGATTGATCGATTTCCATGCCTGGGATGATTGCCTGCTGTCGTCAGCATCATTGATGGCATCAACCTGTTGGTTTATTAGCTCCTGTAGATTAACAGAGTACTGCCTGTTCAGGGACCTAGATGCAGCTTTAACTGCATTCTTGGCCGCTGTAGTCTGTTTGAGTCGGGACTCTTTCTGCGCCTTATGAAGGTCATTTCGGCACTTCTGAATTTTGTTGTCAGTCCAGGGGGCCCTTTTCCTGTTTCGAGGGTATACAGGAACTGTTTCTGCAGCTGCTAACTTAACTGCTTCTGTAAAGGCAGTATAGCCCTCACAGTGATCTGCCGCCTCAGAGGCAAGAGCCTCATACCTGTTGCTCAGCTGTAGTGTGAAGCTGGATCTCACACTTGGCTGTTGCAACAGAGAGGACCAGTCATGCCGTGGCAAGGCAGATTTCGTTGTTCTGCTAGCACGCAGACTAAGTCTTACCTTGGCCACAATAAGGCGGTGATCACTGGAGAAGGGTCGAAGTGTAAATGCATTACAGTCTTGTATAGAGCTCCTGTATTTCCTACGAAACAGAATATGGTCTATCTGGGACTTGTGACCACTGGGTCCACTATGAGTCCATAGCTTTCCAGTTCGCTTCTTGAACTGGGTTCCAGCCGAAAACAATCCATTTCCAGAGATAAAATCCTGAAGATGGACAGAATTTCGGTTAACACTATTGCTATAGACCCAGGGCGATGTAGGTGATTGATGCAGACTTGCATTAAAGTCTCCCAGGAATGTTAAGAATGCATGCTGATCCACTCCATCAGTTGCTGCTTGTAGATTGTGGTAGAAATTTTCCACCTCCTCTACAGGGGCAACACTAGTTGGAGAGTAGCACACAATCAGAACCACCTTAGGAAACTTCTTAGCCAGTCTTCCAGAACATGAGAAGTGGCAACGGATGATGCGGTTAGAGATTTGGTCTATTTTGTCCAATGCTGCATGTGCAGTTGGATTCATCAATAGACCAATTCCACCATTGCCACTATCATCTGCTGACGCGAGGGCGAGTCGCCAACCGCCCCCCATGTCCTTAATCAGAACCTCATCAGTCTGTCCAGTCTGCATTCGGTGCTCTTGAACACCCACTGCGCTAAGAGAAAGCTTATCTGCCAAGGCAGTCAGCTCACCTTGTCGCATTGGGGACCCGAGTGTTAGGGTGTTTACTGAGGCTAGTCTAGTGACTTGCCTCAGATTCACCAATGGCTTTGTTGGTCGGGGTGGAACATGAGAGTAGCCTCCAACTCCAGAATCCCTCTCCCCATCACAATCTGGCCTCCCTGGTGACCCAGGGTTTGGGCCAGAAAGGTCATCAGGAAAGGGACTCAAAGAATTGTTGGCTGCTCTCTCTCCAGTAGGGGGTGAGACAGGCAGCCGGTCAGGAGTTAACTGACGCCTGTGAGGCCGATTGTGTCCGGTAATTCCACTGGCCTCTAGTGGCCGGACCTCCGCATTGCTAATGTAATCCATAGTGGGGGTTGGGGGGTGCTTTTTTGCCGAGTCAGCTCTCGGGGCAAATACCACACCCTGGTTTGCCATTCCACAGGGTGGGTGTCGCAATGGAGTCAGATATGAGGCCCATCACCCATATCTACTCTGGCGTACATGACCCACCATTGGCTGTTGCAGCTCATCTGCTGGGTCATGCCCTGAACCCTTGCTGCCAGGTGCAGGTCGCAGTGAAGTGCCCTCAGAGTGGACATGAGAACACTCTACTCCTAACCAGCCATTGGTAGATCACCATCTGCCTGGTCAGGCCATATACCCCTGCAGCCAAGTATATGGGTCCTTAATCCAGGACCAAGGGCGTCCTTATCCCAGAACGAAGGGGGTCCTAGTTACAGGACCAGATTTGCCCTAGTAAGAGGGTCTATGCAGCTACAGGTGGCACCTCCTTTATGCTGCATGGAGGTGGCAAGTTTTCTTGATCAATGACCTAGAATACCTGACCTGACCTATGGTTCAAAGACACAGTTAGAGTGAATTAGAGTACATTCCTATGGTTCAAAGACACAGTTAGAGTGAATTAGAGTACATTCCTATGGTTCAAAGACACAGTTAGAGTGAATTAGAGTACATTCCTATGGTTCAAAGACACAGTTAGAGTGAATTAGAGTACATTCCTATGGTTCAAAGACACAGTTACCAGTTTACTGCCTCCCGACAGTAAATATTGTTCCCAGACGCTGTCCTTAAGGCAGTGTTCTCTCCCCCCCCCCCCCCCCCTACAATTAGTTGCATTAACATCTTGAACATCAAGTGTGCTGTGGTAGTGGACTATGATAAATTGCGCAGTTTATAATACTCACTCCACACAGCAGCTTCCATGTAAATAAACTACTTCAATTACGTGTAGAATCAGTTATTGTGTTATTTGCGTATGTTCTTATTTTATTCGATATTGAGAACTGAATGCTTTGTCGACAAATTGTTAAAGGATTTGAAACATTACATTGTCCACGACGTGTAACTTCTCCTAACGCATTGAGCTGTAATTACCTAAGTCCCCCACGGGAGGTGTAAACCTTGGGTCGGCGACACGTGAAGCGTAAAAGTTGCAAAACAAGGAGAGCGTTATTGACAAAAGATAATATTGATAATCCCACGATTATTTGGTGTGATACTGTAGTTTGGTTTAATGTGTTACAATATTATACTAACATTTGTGAATTTGTTGTGCAGTATTGTGCGAATGCAGTTATTGCAGGTGCATATTCGTGAAAATCACTAGTGAGTTAAAGAGTCTGCTTGTGTGACTGTGGTTTAATTTAACATTATTAATCGTCAGTTTGCTAAGTCAGTGTGAATCCGAAACACCTGAGGGAGTGCTGAGGACATACTGCGTGCGAAACAATTAATTGCAGATAAATTACTACACTCATTACCGTTGCTTAATAATTTAATTGGTATTTAAACGGTGTGTAACGGACGCTATTATCAAAATTTGTTCTACCTTTTCGGTTTTAATTCAGTAACCAAGTAACCCAGTACATATATTTTATTTTATTGTCTTATCGTACATACGTATTATTGTCGTGGTAATTAACTGTTTATTATTATAAACTTGCAACATAGTGTTGCAAAACCCCATATCGTAAGTACGTTTTACTACCATCATACTTAATTATTATATTCTTCTCTAGGCCTTTAAACTGTTTATTTAACAGGTAAAATACCGGCCAGATATAAACGCATATTAACCCACATTGTATCTAGTTAAAGGAATAGACACACATGCTATTTACATTCCGAACATAGTAATTTGTTTGGATTGCAGGCGACTTCAGGCTCATATATTTATATTTATTTATAACGACATTATTTACAGGAATAACCTCAGTAGCATTCGTGCTTGAGACTAACAAACAAACTTCAGCACATTATTTATTGCAGACAGCTTGTCGCCAAACGGCTTCAACTCAGACTGAAACCCCTTTGTTTAACCTACCTAGCGCGACATACTAAATTCCATTCCCATCATTGATGCTGCTAACCCTTCCTGTACATTAGACGTAATACATTCCTATCACCAATAATACACAATGGTGGTTGGGTATTACTTACATTCATTGGCTTATCCAATTCATGGAATCCAGATCTCCCCACCTCAATCAAACAATCACTCATACCTGACATTCTTGAATACCATCATTAGGTAGACAGCAACGGACAACATCTACTGGAATCACTATAGACAGCGACTACTAGCGGAGAGACTGGAATTGAATAAAGGCTTCTGCAATACTTGTTACTCCCATTTTCTTTAGCAGGGCGTTTTAATTTGTTAAAAATAAAGCCACCCAGCGGGAGCAAAAGTCATCACAGCTCCCAACAATAGTCAAATTATTTATTCTCCAGGTGGCGCAAATATAAAATACCCCTAACAATTAATTCTTTGCTTTACAGAAATAATATTTAGTAAAAATCTATTTGTAGCTACTATACCTATCTTGTGTAAGAGATTCTATTGACTTAATATATTGCCAAGATCAGATACAGAGACCGAGCCATCTGCTCGACTTCTGTCCCCCACAACTATCCCCATTACTGAAATTCTTCCCACTACTAATCCAGTTGCACCACCCGTCCCTAGCAAGAAATCTTGGGACAGGTCCCGTATAAGAACTAGGCAATTTACTGGAGGGATTGTGAACAATGAGGAAGTAGAACGAACCACTCGCAACTGACCCTGTCCAAATTGGAGAGAGTTCGCCACCACTGCACTGTTAATTATGAACACATCTTCCATTATGTTCGCCCCCTCACCTAGTAATACCCCTCACCGAATTTAATCAGCGCATAGGAACCCTTATGCACGAGTTGCAGACTGTACAGCCTGACCCTAGAACTAACCCAGCTGCATACTTTAAGGTTAAGGAATTAGTCTGTAGAATCCGTTTAGTCTTGTCCGCCTTCTGGGAAGTGTCCAGCAGACATCATGACGCCGAATTAGCTGCCATAGTCGGCAGGCAGTTAGCAGAAGTAGCTGTGATAGCTGGGAAGGCACTAGCCCTTGAAAGGCTATATGGGCTGACCATTCCCCCTTGTGTCGACGTGGCTTGTTCCAGTAAGTTTGACATTTGTACATTTCGACATTTTGACATTTCGACATTCTGACTTGTTGATTTATTTGTACCGGTTAGGGTATATATTTACTATATATACCAAGGTAAGTTTGACACTTCAACATTCAGACACTTTGACATTTTATTACCCGTACTTAACGTATATAATAAGACATGAGTGACACACCCCATTCGACGAGATACCCACCTACCGACTATGACTCGTGCGACCCGGACAGATCGACAGTAGACGAACCGAGAAGGAGAACCCGAGATTCCACCAATGTCACACCGCTTGCGTCGCCGGTACCCCGAACGGAAATACCGGAAGCAGCAACGCGTGGCGACGGCAGAATCGAAGATTTCCTTACCGTCCTGCAGACTAGATCGCGGGAACCGGACATGGTAAGTTCGACTGGAAGCCAGGAGAACGTTATTAGAAGTATAGGAGGACACATGGCCCAGATTACTCGGAACCTCGGAGAAGGTTTTCGCGTTTTACGCGAGTTAACCGCCCCGATGTCGAGATACGAGTTCTACACCTTACAGGTAAGGATAGAAAGTAGGGTACATGCCTCCGTAGATAAACTTAAAAGTTTACACGAACTTGCAGAGTTGCGTGGCGACAACTTTACTCAGGTAAAGATAGTAGATAAATTAGTAAGTGCGAGAGAAAGCATTATCCAGTTTAAGTCAGTAATAAGATTGGCTCAACTGGAGCAGTTTGACCAACTGCTAGGTGAGTCAGTTTCGGACGCATTGTTACAACCCGAAGAGGAAGAAGAACTCTACTGCCTGGATGGAAGGTTGGAAACGCTCACCAATTTTCTTCGTAGATACGGCGTACCGATCGACGAACCGGAAGTCGAACCGCGAGGGACGACGGAAGTTCTCACTACGAAAGGCTCGCGAGCCTACCAACATCCACCATTGGATAGATCGTTCGTTAGCGTACGGAGCGACGTTGGCAACGTTGGCGACGTTAGTAGAACAGCATCTGTAATTACTCGACAACAACAGGAGGTTGCACGCCGACAACAAGTCGCCGAGGAAGAAGCGCAACACCAGATGGCACAGATCGCCATCGAAGGAGAGAAACAACATAGAGAGGACGAGGCAAGAATTGCGCAACTCAAGGCGCAAGCCGAATTCGAAGCTTCGGAAATGCGCAGACTGGAGGAGGACTTAGCGCGAGAAGCGGCGGCAGCAGCCGACGAGTTAGCACGGAAGAAAGCAGCATCCGACGCTCGTGCCAAGTTGGAGGTACGACAAATAAACGCTCGATTAGCTATACAGGAAGCGGAGTTAGCGGCACAACAACAAGTAGCGGATCGACGTGAAAGGGAGATGCAACTACAGTTCGAATTGAATCGTAGATCGCGCGAGACAGCGAACGCGCAAGCGGACCTCGAACTCGACGCGAGAGATAGATCTATAAGATCGCGAACTGGACACGACTTGTCTGCCCTGGATCGTATGGAAGCTCGATATCGCGGAATACAGAAGCGGATCGAGGTAGGAAGTGTGGGAGCGATAGATCGAGGAGAGGAGTTCGTCGAGGATTACTGTAAACGTTTTCCCCAAGTTATTCCTATGCTCAAACCCACGACTCCGATAAAACCGGTCTTCGTTACGAAACCTAAGGAAATAACGCCTGTGCGTTCGACGCAAGGCAACAGGTTTGTTGTGACGGAAATACCGCAACCTAGGGCGACTTCATCGCCAATTTTAGCAGGTAACATAACTAGTCCACCTACAGTAAGTCGTAGTCTACTTGTAGGAAGAGAGGAACCTGCGTTTATGACCATTAAACAGGTGAGTAAACCATTACAAGTTAAACCTGTGATGTGCTGTGCAAATCCAGTTATTTACAGACCGACTACGAAACCCGACTATTTCACTCGACCGTTGACACAATGTTCGACGCAACCTACGACTTCGTGGAAGGCTTGCGAGCCTACCGAACTACGGAGGAGGATGGATGTGGGTAGTACCCACGGGATCGGACAACGTATAGCGAGACCTACAACTTCGTGGAAGGCTTGCAAGCCTACCGAACAATGGAGAGCCGTAGATCCCAGACCACAACGAACTCGACCAAGGATAATACGCCGGACACGAACCCGCCAGCCACCTTATCCGGACGACAGCAACTCATCTAGTGACTCGGAGCCGACGGAACGGGAAATATTCCGCACTGGAGCGGCGGAGACAGCGGATTACAAACGAGAGGAACGATCGACGAACACCTATATCGATAATCCTCCATGAGAAACACCCCAACAGAAACCCACGTTGCAACCAGCAGAAGCGATCAGCACCAACAGACTCGCCGAAATAATGCGACCTGTAGCGGACCGACTAGCTCAGATAGAAGAGCGACTCGAAGCGCAACCGTCGGATCGATCACGAACCAGCGTGGAGTTGGAACAACCTAGACAACATCGACCACCGAGGAGAGAACAGGAGACTAGACGGACTCCGACACATCGAGAAGAAGATCCCGTTAATAATTCCTACCGACGAACAACGCGCGGAAGGGAGCGACTGGACGACGCCGCCGAACAGGGACGCGGACAGTTGGATTTGGTTAGCGAGATTGCGAAATTCGCGGCTAGACACGGATTACCGGCACAGCAACCGCCGAAGTTCTCTGGCAACGCGAAACACTGGCGCACACTGGTAGACTACGTAGAGTCCCAGATCGCTAAGTGTGCTTTCACCTCGACGGAGAAGTTTAATTACTTGCTCCAAGTTCTGTCTGGTGAGCCGAAACGATTAGCGGAAACCTTTATTGGAGTTCCCGATGCCTTTGAGTTGGCATACGACCGTATATATTCGATTTACGGAGGTAATGTCGCCATGGCTAAATCCATTATTGAAGACCTCTGCAGAGGAGGCAACATTTCGAAACCGATCGACCTTTTACGACTCGCGGACGAAATCAAGAACGCTATAGGGACTTTACGATCTATTGGACAACTCGAGTACGCTAACGCACCCACGGTTCTCATTCGAATAATCGGTCGACTTCACCATCGACTACGACGAGAATGGCGACGCATCGAGTACCAGCGTGAAGAGGCTGGAGGGTTATTAAAACTCACCGATGTCTATCAACTGATTTCACGGGAGGCCATGATCGAGACTCGATCGAACTATACCGATCACCATATCGCGGCGGAAGGGATAGCTATTTCTGCGCCGAATCGGGCTAAACCGTTTCCGACGAACGCGAAAGCCGTTACTTACGCCACCCCTACTGAGACTTCTAAAGTTCTGACGCCTATCGGCACCACGCAGCCACGACAACAGTTGCCGGCATACTTTGTGGGATGCTCATACTGCGAGCGGAACGGCAGAAACCATAGCGGACATAAACTACGTGGATGTCGCGCTTTTAAAGAGTTAGGGATCGAGGAGAGGAGACTCCAAATCCGATCTCTAGATTCCTGTTGGAGATGTATGAAGCCAGGACACGTCCGGAAGGATTGCCCGAGCGACGATACATGTTCTCTGTGTGGACGTAACCATGACGCGTTGCTTCACACAACCAGTCATACTCCGACCAGACGCTTTCGACGAGAGCATCCAGATAAAGCGGCTAGATGCGACGCGCTTTACAAGGAGCGTGCGCCGCACGAGATCCGTACCTTTTATACAGACTGTATGGATCAGTCAGGATCATCGGACGAGGACGAGGAGGAAGACGACACTTTTTACGTGCATGCAGGTGAGGAACAGCCATCGATAACGCTCCTCACACAGAACCAATTGAAAGGGTTTAGCGTGATTCCTATAAAGATTACCGGAACCCGAGGGAGCAAGCGTATATACGCCATCTTGGACTCTGCGTCATCGCATAGTTATGTCGACGAACAAGTAGCCGACGTAGTTACGGACATGAGTCAAGGTAAGACTGCTCAGTATACTGTAAGCAGCATGCATGGTAAGAGAGCGATCCCTGTGACAAGAGTAAAACTAACTTTAGACACTCTTCTTTCCAAAGCGGAACACAGCAAGGAGGAGCGCTCATTACTTCCGGTAAGAAATTTGACCTTTGCAGCTACGAAGGACTTTAGTAACTTGCTCGGCCCTGTGCCAGAGCAATCACCGGAAGATCGTAAGTATTTCCGACACCTTGGAATACTGGAATGTCCTGTTAATTATCGTTCCATCCTGTTAATTATCGTTCCATTGCGATGTTAATTGGGACAGACCAGTTTAACTTACATCAGGTATGGGAGACACGCCCATCTGTTATTACAGCGGGCAACCCCTACGCATGTAGAACTCCCATAGGTTGGTATACTAGAGCACCAATATGTTCACTAGAGGTAAGTGACCAGGAGGACGACGTTTTGAGTACGTGTAGTTTATTGACTAACACGATAGATAATTCTCCTTCACACTCCTGTGGTCCAATTGTACGGACGGCACTACGACAGACTTGCGTCACTAACGCAGACGCCACCGATACTGATGTAACCGATCTGGACACGACCATACGGACCTCTGACTTACAACTACTTGCAGTAGACCAGGTTGTATTGACTACTGAAGACCAAAGGGTTGTTGCCGTGGATGACTCGATGAACGAGGATTTTGGAAGGCTTGCGAGCCTACCGAAAAATCCGAAGGTCATTGACCCCACCCACCAGGCTTCAACACCGGTCGTTGATCTTGGAAGGCTTGCGAGCCTACCAACAGATCAAGAAGTTGTCAAACCGCCGCACGACGATTCGACGCCGACTAGTGACACCGGAAGGCTTGCGAGCCTACCAGACATCTTGACACTAGCCACCGCAGCGGACGAAGACGTGGACGAGGACCATGGCGCAGTGCAAGCAGCGCTTGACCGACTGCTGACTGAACGGACCATACAATGGTTGGAACAGGACTCAGCAGAACCCGGTAGTTACGAGACCGCTATGTCAGAACAGGAAAAACGGTCATTAAATATTATGAGAGATACCATTCGCCAGACCGCGAGGTATGTTGTGGCGCAATGGACAACCTAAGCTCGTTAACAATTACCCGCTTGCTTTGAGGCGACTCAAATCAATAAGGCAGCGATTGTTGCGAGACGAGATGGCCCATATGCAATACAATGAACAACTTCAGACGTATCTCCAAAAGGGATACGCCATTAGGATGTTAAATCCCGAGGTAACCACAGACCAGACATATTACCTGCCACATCATTTTGTTCGACACCCGGACAAACCTGGCAAGGTGCGTGTAGTCAACGACTGCGCCGCGCTTTACCAAGGGATGTCTATGAATAGCGAACTGATGGACGGGCCGAATATGAATAATTACCTCATGGGAGTCCTAATGCGTTTTAGACAACGCAAAGTGGCTTTCACCTGTGATGTAGAGGCCATGTTTCACCAGGTTAAGGCTTTGGAGCGGGACAGGGACAGTTTGAGGTTTCTTTGGTATCCGGACAGAAACTTACAACTTCCGCCAGAAACTTACCAAATGCAGGTAAGAGTATTCGGAGCCAGAGACAGCCCCAACTGCACCATGTACGCATTAAAGCAGACAGCATTGGACAGACGAGACCAATTTGACCCAGAAGTAGTTCGGACCGTGGAACGAGACTTCTACGTGGATGACGGCCTCAAGAGTTGTGACACCTTGGAGAGCGCTACTACCGTAGCACACCAACTCCAGGATTGTCTCGCTGAGGGCGGATTTCACCTGACGAAGTTTGCTTCCAACGAACCCGAACTGGTGAACTCATTTGACCCGATGGATCGCAGCGGAGGTGACTTGGACTTAGACCTAGAACCTCTGCCGACGACCAAAGTATTAGGACTTAGTTGGGACCCTAACACCGACAATTTTAGGGTACGTGTAAGGTCCAACGACCAGACTAGACCTCTCACTAAGAGGACTTGCTTATCGACTATGAGTCGATTGTATGACCCATTGTGTTTCATTAGTCCAGTGATCCTGCATGCTAGGATCATACTCCGCAGCATTTGGCAAGCCGGACTGGAATGGGACGATCCCATCCCAGAAAAGTTAGCTGAGTGATGGAGGGACTGGGAAGCCCAACTGACGTTCCTACAAGACTATACCATACCGAGGGTATACTTTCCTTTGCAAACCACCTTTCCTGCCGATTTAGAGCTTCACAGCTTTAGTGACGCTAGCAAGGATGGATTGGGGGTTACTTTATACCTTAGACGACAAGTGACATCGGACAGCTACGATGTATCTCTCGTTACTTCAAGGGCTAGAACAATGCCTTTGAAGTATATGACTGTACCTCGTGGGGAGCTGCAAGCCGGGACGATATCCACAGATATTGTCAGTCTAGTTCAACGCGAGCTGGAGGCTAACTTGAAGGTCACATATTGGACGGATGCGACGTTGGTACTTTGGTACATAAACAACGAAACATTTGAGTTCAAGACTTTCGTAGCCAACAGACGGGCTGAAATATTAGACCGGTCGCTCAAACAAGATTGGCGTCACTGTCCAGGGAAGCTGAACCCAGCTGACATCGCGTCACGGGGGATGCAACCGCTTGACTTTTGTAAACCGGACAATAAATCCTTTTGGTTTAGAGGACCCGATTTCCTACAGCGACCATCAGACGAATGGCCACCGTTATTCGACGCGACAACCAACACCATACCAGAGGGTGCCGAGATAAAACTCGACAAGGTTGTCAAGTCTAAAGCGAAAGCCAACGCCAAGGTCAAGAGGAAAAAAGGACGGACGAAATCTGATGACCTGGATGCCAGACCTGACATTACGCCAGACGTCTCACCAGACATTCGACCAGACGCTTGTACGAATCCTTCGCCGGATGTTCCGCGGGAGATTTCACCAGATGTTTCGCCGGATTGTTCACCAGATTACTCGCCAGATTATTCACCAGAAGCGACACCAGATTGTTCTCCGGATTGTTCGCCAGATTGTTTGATGGAACTCTCGACAGAATGTCTACCGGACGTCTCACCAGACTTTCCACCAGACATCTCGACAGACTGTCCACCAGACTTTAGACCAGACTTTGGACTAGACTTTCTGACAGAAGTTACGCTAGACAGACTTTGGGACCGACGACAGGACATTTCGCCGGATGTTCCGCGCTATGTCTCACCAGACGTCTCACCAGACTGTTCACCAGACACTTCACCAGACTGTCTACTAGACACTCCATTAGAAGACCCATTGGAGCGGACCTTTAGAGACTCACCAAATTTGACTTCTTTGGACGACAAAGGTGTGGCCACAGGGATTACACTCCGCTCGAAGAAGGTACTTGACTTACCTACAGGTAAACGTGTGACTAAGGTTAGGAAGCTTACAGGCTCACAGGAACACACTGACACTGTAGAGTTGAAACCATTACTGCCAGTCGACACATTAGGTGCGGACGGTAAAGGTAAGACCGTAGAGATTGACGTACTTGGGGACTCAGACAAACCTACCGGAAGGCCCGTGGGCCTACCAAGTCCAGACAAGTATCCACACTACGACTACACCTTACCTGATGACGTCACCAACACTTACATTGACAGGATAGTGAACCTAACTAGATCATGGACTGACGCGTGCCGCAAGTTAGCATGGCTCAAACGATTGAGACAATATGCCAGAGGCAAACGCGACTTTCCTAGAAGACTTACCTTAAAGGAAATTGGCCACTGTGAAGTTGATATCATTCGACATTATCAATTGCGATATTTCGCACGAGAGTTCACACCGATCAAACAAGGTAAACAGATTAAGTCTTCACCGATTTTGAGTTGGAGTCCGATTATTTACCGGGGCTTACTTTGTCACAAGTCCAGACTCCAAAACATCGACTTTGCACTTGACTTTAGGTATCCTATCATCATACCGCAACACCATGAATTACAGCGCGCTATGATACTGGACGCACATGTACAACTCAAACACGTAGGTAGACACCACTGTCTATCACACTTCTCGAGGTTTGTACTGATTAGACCTAGTAAGGCACTGAGTTCGGTAACACGGAACTGTATTATTTGTAAGAAGGTGCACGCGAGGATAGGACACCAAGAAATGAGTGAACTACCATTAGCTAGATTACAGGCGTTTAGACCCCCTTTCACTGAGACAGGGATAGACTGTTTTGGACCCATAATCGCGAAACGCAGAAGGGTACAGGTAAAACGTTGGGGATTGATCTTCACTTGCATGGCCAGCAGAGCTGTCCATATAGAGCGAGTGACAGACTTGACCACCAATGCCTTTATCCTAGCCTTACGGCGATTTATCGCTAGACGTGGATTGGTCAAATCCATATATTGCGACCAAGGGACAAACTTTGTGGGTGCACGGAACGAAATAACCAGAGCTTTGAGAAAGTTGGACCAAAACCAGATTTCAGAGGAACTACGTCCTCACCGTATTGTTTGGTTTTTCAATACTCCAGACAGTCCGTGGAGAGGCGGCGTTTGGGAAAGGCTGATTGGCTCAATAAAGACAGCTATGGCTAAAGTCGTACCGACGCAACACATCTTGACAGACGACCAACTAACGACGTTACTAATAGAAATCGAAGCAATCTTAAATACCAGACCGATCGCTTTGATCCCAGACAATAACGACGTACAGTTTGCCTTGACACCAGTGCACCTGCTTATGCAGGCGCCAACGACATTGTTGCCCATTTCGGTACCCGTTGATAGTGACGGATACGGCAACAAGGCTTGGAAAATCACTCAATTACTTGCAAATAAATTCTGGGAAATATGGCAGAAATATTATTTGCCCTCTATTTCAACCAGAACCTCTTGGTATCTAAATACCCGATGTTTAAGACATGGTGACCATGTTTTATTGGCTGAAGCTAATCTGAAAAGACGGTTTTGGCTGACTGGAGTCATTTTGACCACGCACCCTACATCTGGTGTAGTGAGGACAGTTACTGTAAGGACTATCGACGGACGTACCGTAGATAGGCCTGTACAACGTCTCGTGCTCCTTGAGGAGACTAGAAACGAGACGGGAGACTACAAATCTCCACCCAATATTAGTAAATAGATGTGGGACCTTGATCGGCCGCCACATAGACCTACTGTATTTTAGTTATTTGTATTTGTATTACTGTACGTGCATTTGTAATCCTCTTCACTGTAGATAGAGACAGCAGTGGAATTCCATTGTCTTTATGCGTGAACATGGAGGGTAGTACCCTTATGTATCACATAGGGGCGGGATTGTGTGTACAGTAGGAATGGAATTCCACTTGGAACCCACAAGTGAGACATTTTTCAAAATTTATTAGACAAATCCATTTATTTGGATTTAAATTTAAGAAAAACGATTCTCCAGTGAAAGCAAATTCTAGAATACAGCTAGATAAAAATTAAATTTGGGGAGGACAAGAGCGGATGGAAGGCTTGCGAGCCTACTGATAAAATTTTTTTTTGGAAAAGAAAATCGGTCTTGTTCTACGTAGTCGTGTCTACTATTATTTAGACCAATTAATTCTCGACTGCACTATTTTTCTTTGGAAACGTAGTTTGGGAAATTAAAAGGTGAGTATTTTAGACTCGCGGCTAGTTTACCCGGAATTCGTTTTTTATCGGCACATTTTTTGGATTAGGAGCCAGTGCGAAATCACGCGAACCCGAAATCATTAGGCAAAATGGGTTGGGGTTTAGAGCAGAGTTGAGCCAAAGCCGACAAACTCTAAGTCACCTCACATCTAACCTCTATTTTGTGCTTCATCTAGTAGAAACGTAACGATATGTAACCACATATATATTCGTATACGATGGCGGAGAAGATGTATAAAGAGTTACGTCAAGGGTTTACGCAAGAACAAGAGCACCAGGCGCCATTCAATCGTTATGGAGCTAAAAACTTTAGTGTGTTTGGAGTGGAGAGTGTGGCTAGGAGTACGGCCAAGCTCGCTAAATCCAAGGCGGACCCGAATGTTACGCGACAGCGGTTGGACGCATACAACAAAAGAACGGAGGAATTACGCTTGGAGTACAATGCGTTATATCCCTACGATGCGTTATGCGACGCTAGCGACATTTGCGAGGATCCAGACACCGAAATACGCCGATTGTATCATACGCTGCAATATTTGACGGTAAACGAACCCTTACCTGCAGCTAGAGACGAATTTGAAGGAATGCATCTTTATAGACGCGCTCGAGGAGCGGATCCAGAGACCAAGGACGCGTTCTCCATATACAAACTGTTTTATAAATGTGGAGCGTGTATGCGCGAGCAAGACAACGCGATTCCTATGCGGTTGAACTCGGAGAACCCCGAGCCGATATTAGCGCGATGTTCACACCACCAAAGTCTACGTTACCAAGAAGGCGGATACCCTTTGACAAATCCGTATCATTCGTTTAAAATGAGTGGACCGAACGCGGGTGAGATCGTTATTTACGAACCTAAATTAGTCGAACCAGACGTCTACAGCATGGTAGTGGACGAGTCTAATAAGTCGACACAAGAGAAACGGGAAGCTTTGAGCCTCTACAGGGCGTACAAGACGTACGAGAAAGGCGAGATCGAGGAGTTCGGCGGAAGGCTCGCGAGCCTACCATTCTATTGGATATCCCACGATCAAACCGAACCCAAGGAGATGACACCCGAGCTCTTCGATAGTATCACCTTTGCTCAGCATTTTTCGCAGAGACTACAGATACCTCATGTCGAGATGACGCGAGAACCTCAGCCCCATTCTACTGGAGGCACGTTCCACGATAACGTCAACCAAGGGCTCATTTCTAAAAATTAGGTATTGTTGGCTTTTGTGAACTTTTACTAGATCGAAATTTATCGCAGAATACGAATCTGCAACTATAAATCTCAAATTTATAAATTTTAGTATCGTAAATTACTCTGGTAGCTGGTGCGTTAAAATTTCAATTTTTTTGTCAAAATTAGAGACATTTTGTTTTTTGAAAATTTGATACAATGCAATACAGTTTTGCTATTTTCAGCCTTTTCAGATGGAATATATACATTTTGGGAATGCAATGCCACGTTGTTCATGATTTAAAACGAGTTGACTGACTAATACTTTTGATTTTTGAATGAGGCAATTTGAATGTCACGTACTTTACCAAAAATATGTATTATTTTATTATATAAAGTCAAATTTAGCTCCATGGGAACTAAAAGTGGAATCTACAATATTAAAGTATATTTACATGTTTTGCGTTGAACATTTCTCGAAAATTCTGTGCTTTTGACACATTTACAATGGTAAAGTACGTGACATAAAAATATTTTTTCGTAAAGTACGTGACATAAAAATATTTTTTCGTAAAGTACGTGACATAAAAATATTTTTTCGTAAAGTACGTGACATAAAAATATTTTTTCGTAAAGTACGTGACATAAAAATATTTTTCCGTAAAGTAGGTAACGGTTGTATGGACTATAACTGACCACTTAAGCAGTGCCAGCGCATCACACACTGTGAATCCTGCCCATCAGGACACCTGGAGGAGCTCGGCGTCTATTGGATGACAACTCTATCCACCTGCAACTGAAGCATGCAAAACGATATGTCTAACAGATCAGGGTGGGGTGATATAAGTCCATTTGTTATGAACTATTGTTTCCCCAGAGACAACCAATTAAATATTATCAATAATTGATAACGCGCGCATGGCCCATGGTTAATGAGATGACAGCAACATTTTCCCCCAGACTTAGTATGGTTCTAATTAATTAGAAACGTGCCAGTACCATAGCGCCTAGCGGTAACCTCGATACAGATACAGCTAGGGCCGTGGCAACGTCATTAAGAATAAGCAATCCCCCATCACGCTATACGAACTGCGACTACTGCACAATAAAAAAGACAATACATGATATCACCAGTGTGTGTAATAGCGAAACATGGACTATAATAACCGTTGGTTAATCAAAATTTGATTATTATTTTCAATCACCCGGTCTTTAAAAATATGATAGAATCTGTTTCTAGTTAATTTCGTTACCAAATTGGATTGTAAAAATATATTGCCGCATGGAAGCGGGGTGAAATAGATTTGGATATTCGAATGAAATCGCATGGGTCACGTACTTTACTTGGCAATGTCACGTACTTTACTTTGTTTTACATCAAATTCACCGAATAGCGTTAGGTTTGAAATGTCAATAAAGGCTGTTTTGGAAACAGCAATATTACCTCTTGGCTGCTGTGGACTCATTTATTACCTCAAGTTGCTCAATTCGCTGGATTTTGGACTTACATTAAAAAAAATATATTTTAAAATTTCTGCGCGTCACGTACTTTACCTGCGTTTGGTTGATGATTACTAACGCCATTTACACTAAGAAGTTTAGCTTCTATACTAAACGTGTAGCAGAATACTTTGTCTCTCAGAATATCACAAGTTGATGCTCTATGAAGACTGTTGGATATATGTAATTTGCAAAAGAATGTAAAAATTGGTCTCTGACAGTCACGTACTTTACCGTGGAACGTGCCTGGAGCGATAGTACCGGTTGCGAGACCAACTAGTTTTCCTATTAGTATACCGACCCGGAAGGAGACAACTTACGAGATCCCTATAGTTGAACACCCGGAGATCATCTCGAACCTGGATTTCCTCCCATCGGTTACCTTCGGTGATGTGTTAGAGTCAGCCGAGTTGCGTAAAGTAATAGTTCAAAAAATCGTACGCAACGTGCCTCCACATATCACGGACTTTAAGGAAGTGGATCGCGCGGGGACGGATATCGCACCTTGTATCTTGCGAGGATATCTGACGAAAACGATTCAATTATGGATCGGAGTTGGAACGTTTGAGACCGACACCGATATCGCGACCAATTGGACCGGTAAACCTATTAGTTTCTATGATGAAAAGTCGATTGGGAGAATTTGGAACCCTACCGACGATTTACTCGACGATTGGGACGTGACTAGCCGATCTCTGAAAGAGAATGGTTATATGTTTTACGATAATGAAGGAGGAAGCCATCAGCAAAGCCTCACTTCAAAGACTATACAGATTAGAGCACCAGATGGCGTGTTACATGTCTTCAGCCGACAGAGGAGTGATAGGAAGATGCCTATGCCGGAAGGAACGACGCAAAGACACGCGATGATAAAACGGATAGTTAAATCCATGGACCTGGCTTGTAGCATAGAAGCTAGGATGTTGCCAAAGGCCGTGCGAGACGTTGTGTTGGATAAGAGCATCGTCAAGATCGGATCCGGTGTACGGGATGACCTCATTAGCGACTTTGCCGGGATGCCCACGGAAGAGGACCGATTGCCTACGCCATACGTGGATACTAGACCATTGTTGCTTTGGGCTATTGAGCAAGGATACTTTAGGGAGTATAACACGCTAAAAACTGGGACGGGTTATATCTCATATCTAATGTTCAGTTGGGATTACAAGGAGAGTAAGAGGAACAAATACACGGACGTATACGGAGAGGGAGATACCCCCGGCGTAAACGAGTTCGAGTCACAGTTGAAGTGGCGAGGTTGCGTGTATTGGGCGATTACTTCACCTCCGCGGATAATCTTGCAATACTATTTAGCGATAGAATCTTCGGTTAACGTTTGTTTCATCGCAGACGTAGTATCCAGAACCCTAAAGCGACACCCGTTATGTCTTGGCGAAGGACATACCTTTTACGATGGAGGAAGGACGCATACTGATGTATTCCGACGATTTCTCCAACCCTTTTATAACACCGATGCGCACTGCGAAGTTTTCACGCGAGCGGGACTTAGCGTTTTCAGGGACGTCTATCTCACTCACGCGGGAAGTCTAGTCGACAGACCGTCGATGTTAACGTTAGTACCCTACGACGGGGAACGCCACGCGGAATTCGAATGCCCGGAAGGATCCTGGAAGGCTCGCGAGCCTACCGCCCATCATGACGATGTGGATCCGACCGAGTTGGCGCTAATAGACAAACCGTTACGGCAACTCATAGAAATAGAGGAGAACCTTCCGAGGAAGACGCGAACTGAGATACGCGAGTTGGAGAAAAGCGATGCCATGGTTTGTGTACAACCTACGGAGACGAACATACCGACTGACCCGGATGATGAGAATTATCACGTGGACGGTAGCGCTCGCCCCATCGGAGATCTCATCTATGAGCGAGTTTGGTATCCTGCCAACACTATTTGTGGCAGATGTGGAGCAACTGGCCATCACGCAAAGAAGTGCGGAGCGAAGCACATATCTCTACCGGATTTAGTATGCAACTGGTGCGGGGATCAACGTTCGCACACTTTCTACACTTGCTGGCGTTTCGTGGCGCAGTGTACTTATTGTAATATTAAGGGCCATAGGGCATCCGAATGTCAACTTAGAGACGTCCCCTATGAGCACATGTCAGTTAAAATCGTTCGACAATTATTCGACCATTGGGAGGATCTAGCAGACGAACATGTATCGACGCAGCGACGCCGCTTCCCTATGAGAGCACATTTGGGATTTTGGGCCGTAAACCCTCTCATAATGTCAAAGGAAGGATATGTATCGGCTATGCCTCAGTACGATGAATTGTTGGAGGTATTGGATATATTGCCGTTGGACAGTGGATTCAAAGTTGTGCGGGACTATTTCTTACAAGTGCACCCCGACAACAAGAATACTTGGAACTTTCAAACTGTGGTGAACAAGATTACCGCCGGAGAATTCGATAAACTGCGAGTTGAACAGCGGAATCGATGAGCCTGGCATTCGATAGCTTGGGCATACCGGAGCGCATTTTATCACAAACGCGTAACCTCGTGCATTCTGGACGAGACCGACGTTTTGCGTGAGACTGGCTTCAAGGCCACGCCGTTAGCAGAGAAGACGCGTCACCCACAGGATGATCAGCAATTTCGTATACTCAAAGCCCAGAAGGCCGGACAAGAGACTAAGAAGATAGTAAATGTCGCCGAGAGGACGACATCGAAGTCGCAAATCCGGATGACTCGGGGCACGGTTTCCCTTGCTAGAGAACCACGCGGAGGGACAGGATACACTTTGACTGAACCCATTAGGATTCAAACGACGTCAGAGAGCGAGGTGTCAACGGACGGAACGGTCCTACCTTTTCGACTTCCTCCTAGCGTTGTAGAAACTCGATCCGATGTTAAGCCGTCAGTTGGAATCGGACGAGGATTTAGAGGATTGAGCGCACGACGGATGTGCGAAACTCCCGTCGTCCCCTTTCCTAGCGTTTTGGAACCACCGACGACTCGACGCCGAAGTCCGAGCCCAGTTCGACCTCGACCACCCCCCAATCGCACTAGAGGACGTGGACGAGCCCGCTCAGCGAAGGAATAGGAAGCGAGTGGAAGGAAGGCTTGCGAGCCTACCGATTCGGATATTTTATTTGGATATTTTATTTGGATATTATATTTGGATATTTATATTGGACATTATGTTTGAATGTTGGGTTTGGAGGAGCGAGATATGGAAAGGAAGGCTTGCGAGCCTACCGTTAGCAATTAATGCTCAGGAGAAGATATCCAGACCAGCAGGACGAACTATTTAGATCGTCAGGAGGACACGTTAAGACTTATTTTGAAGGATTTTAGCGCATTATGTTTATTTTATATTGGACTGATTTAATTTGGTGAAGGTTTATTATGTATATTTACAATATATAAAGATTTATCGAAAGAGTTACAATTATTTGTTCGATTTGTTTTGATTTATTTGTTCTGATTTGTTTAATTTGCTTACATTGATAACCGAAAGCCTTTTTTTGTATTTTAGGCACTAAAGTTAATTAGTAAATTTGTATTTGTATGTACGATCGATTGTATTTACGCCGTATCTGCAATATTAAGTATGCAATAATTAGATAGTGATTATATTTTATATTTTAGGCCCTACCAGTAGATTTAGAAGTCGTTTGTAAATATTTTATATTTCGATTGGTGAAAACAGTCTTACTTACTGTTTTCATGGAGCGGTGATGAATTATTTCACTATAAGGTAGCATTTGTAGTTTAACTTTAATGTAAAAACTTTCGAAAATCCGACGCATTTTGATTAAGTTACAGTAATGTAATATGCCTATTCATATTTGTACACATAAAACCCTTAGGTACTCTCGTAGCGTAGTGGTCAGATGGTTAAGGCGTTGGTTACATTACATAGGTTACGAGTTCGAATCCCGGTCGGGAAATTTGTATTTTGGGGCCATTTATTTTCGTTTGGTGCTAATTGGTGGACCAATGAGAAGCATACAACGTAGCGAATGATGAGCCAGGCCAATCATAGGGCATAAATTATCTTATTGCTCAAATGTGAGGCAGTGGAAAATTCTGTTAGGATTCCATGTCCCAGATTAGTGTAAGGGCCGGATTGCGTTGAACGATGAGCTCGGCCAATCATAGGGTACGAAGCACTTTATTGCTTAAATGTGAAGCTGTGGAAAATTCTGTTTGGTTTCCATGTGCGATATTTAGTATAAAAAGGCCGGTTTGCCTTCGGTTATCACTTATGTTATTATCTACACACTCTCTTATTCTTGTAAAATTAGTTTATTTCGGTTTCTTGTTGAAACTTTATTTGATAAATCCTTTGTAAAACTGTAAATATACTGCAAATTCCTGAACATGTTTTCTTTTGGTCCAACTTTGGGACAGCCAAACATCAGGAAGATGGCAGCCTAGACCGTTAGGCCGTAAGCAACGCAGGGAAAAGATGTCCACAACACGCTAGCGCCCACATTTGGATTGACCGCGCACCCCGTTTGCCCTTCGAAATGCTCAACTTGCCATGCAGCGCCCGCTTTGTGAGAAGGTAAGACTTTGTTCGACGCCCTTGCCCGCCGTAAGACCTATAGATCAGGGTAAGCGTGACGCCGTCCTGGACGCCGCAAATTTAGGATCAAATAATTATATTCAGACAGAAACACCCCCCCCCCCCTTGTCAGTCCTACGAACCCCTGGGTTAACCTGTACTTCCTACAGGTGCGAACTATTGCCATTCGTCAGTACGCGAGTACATATTAGGTACGGACAGCATATGTTCCATAATTTAGTGATTCGTAGTATTGACTGTTTGGTACCGGTTCGCTTTGTAGAACGTACATTAGTACCCCCCCCCTACCCCCCCCCCCCCCCTGTCTGGAGTTAGCTATTTGATCAGGCAAGGAGTATTTCTGCTACCGGCACACTGCTTGGCCTAGGGAGGTTTATTAATATCCTACCGCGCCTTGCCACGTACTGATAGGTATTGCTGCTAACTACCGCAGCAACAAAATTCTAGAATTAAATTAGTATACCAGATCAGCTAACGTACGGTAGCGATTAACCCCTATTTCTTATCTTACAACCAGAATCTGGTATTAGTGCCGATCACGGGTGTAGTTACTAACACCGTGGTTGCCCATTGGGTTGTGGATAGGAAGGAGAGAGCTTTGACGTCATTTGTGAGTATAAAGTTCTACAAAACGCGACTAGTTTATTTTAGTAGCTAGCGCACGGTATCATTTCGGTCAGAAAATCACTAAAACCTAGTAAAAGGAAATACACAAAATTGTTTTATTTGTAACACACCCACACACACACGCCCTAAAACATATTGCCCTTAGAGTTCTACTAGCTATAGCGCACTATACATTATTTTAGGTAGAAATTATCTGTATTTGTAAAATTAGGATCTGATTTAGTTGCGGCAATAAGGAGTATTTCACTTTCGTTATTAAACTGTTGTTTTCTGTCCAGCAGTATTGTTACATTTAGGCCTGACCCTTTAGACTGATTTCGTACAGGGGGATCAGTTATCGTTACATTTAGGCACGACTTTTAGGCTGATTTAGACAGGGGTAATCAGCATTGTTACACTAGGTCTGTTAACCACCTAGTTCGTATATAAACCATATAAATCACACCGCGGCAAGTTACTGTATTTAGGACTGTCAGTGATAGTTAGGATTCGCTGCGCGGGGATTGTTTTCCCGTGAGTTTGGTCTGTTACTGTAACTGTACATCTGCCTCACCGGTTAGAGGACAGGTATCCTTTTGTCTAGTACGTAGGCATTAGACCCGCTCACGTACATAGAATAGATACTAGGCTCTGTTCCTCGCCAGTAGTCGTTAGTGTATTGTATCTGTTTATTTAGATATCCTGGACTGGGATTTGTTGTCAGATACTGTACGAGCCCGTATACATTACTAGAGTCTCATAGTAAGATACATCGTTACTAGGATCTGGTAAGCGGTATACTACTGGACCCTTACAATCAATATATTAGCCAAGATACTTAGCAGTTGAAACGATCAATATATTAGCCAAGATGCCTAGCAGTTGAAACTATCAATATATTAGCCAAGATACTTAGCAGTTGAAACGATCAATATATTAGCCAAGATACTTAGCAGTTGAAACGATCAATATATTAGCCAAGATACTTAGCAGTTGAAACGATCAATATATTAGCCAAGGTACTTAGCAGTTGAAACGATCAATATATTAGCCAAGATACTTAGCAGTTGAAACGATCCATATATTAGCCAAGATACTTAGCAGTTGAAACGATCAATATATTAGCCAAGATACTTAGCAGTTGAAACGATCAATATATTAGCCAAGATTCTTAGCAGTTGAAACGATCAATATAATAGCCAAGATACTTAGCAGTTGAAACGATCAATATATTAGCCAAGATACTTAGCAGTTGAAACGATCAATATATTAGCCAAGATACTTAGCAGTTGAAACGATCAATATATTAGCCAAGATACTTAGCAGTTGAAACGATCAATATATTAGCCAAGATACTTAGCAGTTGAAACGATCAATATATTAGCCAAGATACTTAGCAGTTGAAACGATCAATATAATAGCCAAGATACTTAGCAGTTGAAACGATCAATATATTAGCCAAGATACTTAGCAGTTGAAACGATCAATATATTAGCCAAGATACTTAGCAGTTGAAACGATCAATATATTAGCCAAGATACTTAGCAGTTGAAACGATCAATATATTAGCCAAGATACTTAGCAGTTGAAATGATCAATATATTAGCCAAGATACTTAGCAGTTGAAACGATCAATATATTAGCCAAGATACTTAGCAGTTGAAACGATCAATGTAATAGCCAAGATACTTAGCAGTTGAAACGATCAATATATTAGCCAAGATACTTAGCAGTTGAAACGATCAATACATTAGCCAAGATACTTAGCAGTTGAAACGATCAATATATTAGCCAAGATACTTAGCAGTTGAAACGATCAATATATTAGCCAAGATACTTAGCAGTTGAAATGATTTGAAACCTGCTAATTTTTTTTAAGCTCTTTATTCCACACCTATCAGATTTGCCTTAGCGGCTGTGAATATAACATATTATGTATTATAATAAATAATAATATATTGAATATGTTACTTTGTTACCCACATTGATTATCCCAACACCAATGCCTCTACTACCGTTTTTATATTTTGCACCATGTATACTAGATAACATAACAGTATGTAATTTAAATTAGAATGACTGAGCAGAGTATATGGGTTTGAGTTACATTACAGTTACAGTTTCATTTATTCACGGGCTTTCCTTTTTTTTCCCTTCACCAATACAGAGCTGTAGCTTTTATTTTGCTAACACTTATGACATAGTTCAAATCCCAATATTGCCAATAGGATTTTCACAAACAAGATCACTGACAGCGATTGCGTGGATGACTTCAGTGCTGTGTCCAGTGTCCCCGAGGGCGAGCTTGATTAGAGGCAACTGATTCGGATCAGTGATAGTGAACATCTCCGTACAATAATTGCTGCTCTGATTACATTGAACCTTCCCTTCTTCGTGGAAATTATGTTCAACATTATCATATCCGAACCAACATTGATCCACAGATGCTGCTAAACGAGAATTAATCACTACCGTTTGATAACAGAGATATGGTAATCCAGATTCAAGCAACTTTCGCATTGACTCTGCGATATTATCAATGGGACGATCATACACAACATTTACATCTTTTCCACACTTAGCTTCTGCGCCATTAACTGAGCCACTTTCAAGATGAGCTTTGTATGTTACCTTTGGGGGAAGTGAGGAATAATAGGGTGGTTTACAGTAGATAGGGGAAACAAATTCGCTGCTGATGTACTCGGATTCATGGCCAGTATCACCCAATCTAAGCTCTACTATTGGGGCCTCATTGATATTAAGGATGTACTGGGTGCATTCATTTGACGACTGGTCACAATGTGTAGCTCCCACGTCCACGAAATTGGTTTCTATAATTTCTTCATCATTATTCATGGTTCCTTTGTTAGCGAAGCAAAGGTCTCCAGACATTACTTGTTTCGAGGTTATACCAATATTCTGCACACATATATCAGACATATCCATAATGTATTTCGTATGCCAAGGTTCCTGGGGATATGCGACAGGCATAGAATAACTGCATCTTGCTTCTGCCCCTGAGATAGTATGGCTCTGAACTGACGCCGGGATTTCGAGCCAACTGTCGAAATGGCATGTAATATCCCCGATTTTTTCCCAATTGATATGCTCGCTGTCGGCACCCGTATCACCCAAACCTAAACTCTTGATAGGGAGTAAATCTTTATCCTGAACGTTGAATGATGTAACGCAATACCCACCGCTCTGGTGACAATCACCATTGCCACCGAGCCAAATACTGAAATCGTGCTCGCCCTGCCGCTGATCGTACCAGCATAGATCAGGAGTATAGATTCCTGTTCCACTCACAGCGACTTCCTGAGAACAAGAGTCCGCTGCATCTATTACTGATCTCAATGTGGCGTCATTATAATAGTATGTGGCGGCGATTTTGTAGCCACATTTAGCTTCATGGCCATTAACAGACTGACTTTCAAAACGCGCAGGAATAACAAATGATCCAGCTGATTCTGCAAGATAAAATATTTTCAATATATAAATATCTCCAAGAAAAAAAACGGTTTACATTATATAGGTCTATTAAATTGGATGGAGAGGCAATAAATTTTCTAAATTTAAAAAATATATAATATTTGATAGGAGGGCTTTCTTGTGATGACATCGGTTTTCACCATTGAATGATTTTTTGACTAAAAAAACTGCAATTTTTAGCAATTAATATATGGATGATATTCATGACTCTCTGCATAACACAAAATTATTTTCTCAGTTTGCCGATTTAGACATTTTTCATCACTAAATTCCCTACTACTTTTTTATTTTTCATTCAATTTTCATCAAACAGATATCAATATGTTAAGCAGCAGTCCTCCAGGGCGACACACTTGCGCTGTTCTTGTTCATAATTGTGGGTTGTCTAAATTCTACGCATATCATTAGATCAATGGGGTGATGGTAACTCCACCTACTGGCTCCAGAAGTCGAGCAAGTACCTGGTAATGGTGAAAAATATCGAGACTTGAAAAATATCGAGAGTAAAAATAACGAGAGTAAAAATATCGAGAGTAAAAATAACGAGTGTTGAAAATTAACGTGATTAAAAAATATCGAGAGTAAAAATAACGCGAGATGAAAAATATCGAAAATAACGAGTGTTGAAATATATCGAGAGTAAAAATATCGAGTGTTGAAAAATATCGAGAGTAAAAATATCGAGTGTTGAAAAATATCGAGAGTAAAAATATCGAGTGTTGAAAAATATCGAGAGTAAAAATATCGAGTGTTGAAAATATCGAGAGTAAAAATATCGAGTGTTGAAAAATATCGAGAGTAAAAATATCGAGTGTTGAAAAATATCGAGAGTAAAAATATCGAGTGTTGAAAAATATCGAGTGTTGAAAAATATCGAGAGTAAAAATAACGAGTGTTGAAAAATATCGAGTGTTGAAAAATCTCGAGAGTAAAAATGTTGCATTTTGCTTGAGCATTTTATTTAGAATTATGGAACAATATTGCAGTGCATGGGTTACAACAGTGCAAGTGCAAATAAATGGCATTAATCCACCTTGGGTACCCATTTACCAGATTTATTATAATAGCTAGTTTATGCTATTTTTTTAATAAATATTATAAAAGAAGTGCTAGCTATAAATTTTGATAAATATTATAAATATTGTTAAATATTATATTAGAACACGTATAAGCTACCAAATGTTGATAAATATTTTTGTTCTAGAACATTTTTAGTAAAAAAAATTATCATACAACTGTTCGCGGTATTTCAACTTTTCATAACGCGAGTTGAATATTTTTTGGATTTATTTAAGATGATTATTCCGATATAACTACTGGGTGCGGGAACATGGGTTTTGGGCACACTCGATGGACTGGGGGCGATTTATGGGCGAATATTGGGGCGACTTACGGGGTACGGGACTCATTTCATGTATATAAGGGCCAGGGGGGGAAGGAAAAGTTAAGCAGTATTCAGGTTTACCTGACTACTATTAGGCCTAGCCAACTTCCTGCTGCCTGTAGAGGTGGATTTGGTATCGCTAGGTTTAAAGGACAAGGACTGCCCTTAGTGGTCCCTGGCCAACAGCAGTTATTACGAGCCTGAAAAGGACATTGGAAAGTCTGCTGCTTGTGTCAGGGATTTGCGACGGGAAACGATGACAGACCCCTTAGCCAAGCCGTACTGGTTCTCGATGACCGATCCCTTCGGGGTTCGTGACGGGTGGTATGGACACGCGAAAGGGTTGACCGACTAACAGAGGAAGGGTTTGATGAGGACTGCCCTTAGCGGTCTCTGGTCAACAGCAGTTATTACGAGCCTGAAAAGGACATCGGAAAGTCTGCTGCCTGTGCCAGGGATTTGCGACGGGAACCGACGACAGACCCCTTAGCCAAGCCGTACTGGTTCTCGATGATCGATCCCTTCGGGGTTTGGGAGGGGTGGGACGGACACGCAACGGGGTCGAAAGACAAAGGACTGGACTCTACTGGCCTACCGACTGTTTGGAGCAGTTTCTCGGCTGCCGAAGCGACTACGAGCCTGAATAAGGACTCGGAAAGCCTAGGTGGTTGCGTCTCTGCGATGAACAGACGGACCCCTAGCCAAGCCGTACTGGTTCTCGATGATCGATCCCTTCGGGGTTCGGGGGGGGGGGGGGGGGGGGGGGTGGGACGGACACGCGAACGGGTCCACCGACATGACAGACTCCTAGCCAAGCCGTACTGGTTCTCGATGACCGATCCCTTCGGGGTTCGGGAGGGGTGGTACGGATAAGCGACACAGTCTACCGACTGGACCGACCCTTAGCCAAGCCGTACTGGTTCCTGATGACCGATCCCTTCGGGGTTCGGGAAGGGTGGTACGGACACGCAACAGGGTCGACCGACACCGACACTACGGCACCAAGACTAGGACCGAGGGAAAAACGGGGAACATTAGTTAGGCTAAAATCTGAGCGAACTCGGAGCAGTAATTAAATAATATACTGTAGGGATTTATATTGTCGTGTATTATTATTGTGAATATTTGGTGTATATTGATTTGGGGAAGCCCAACTTATTCTCAATCAAGATTCAATGTTGAACAAGGTTCAACTGTAGGGAAGTTACATTAAAGAGTATATCCAACCAATGAAGCTTTTCCTCAACCGCAATCTTGAATTTAAGAACGTATTCCTTCTCCACAATCAATATCCGGTGACTGGCTGGGATTCCATGGTCTGAAAAGTTCCGCCTTCAGCATCGGCGTTTTTCCCCCATGGTGTCGGGAATAACGGCAACAAAATTGAGAATAAGTGGATCAATTTTGACAGGCTGTCAAAATTGAGAATAAAACGCGGCCAACTCCAACTGGTGGAAGTTGGGAATCCTACAATACTCTTCAAACTCTCTACGTGCTTACCCAGCACCCACTACGAGGAAACTCTGGTATTTGAGTTAAGATAAAGCCGTGGTTTAATCAATCAACAAACTCGATATAAAAAACTCGTAGTCGGCAGATCACATATAAGAGAGTCGTTAACAGGGAATGGAAGTATCGATCACACCTATTGACATAATCCAAGTTGAGCCAGGAATCTGGCACGTCGAGGTTGAAGTACAAGGAACGAACGTCGGACGATTCAGGATTACCGTTCGGGTAGTCCAAGCCGAGTACGAGAGCTACGAAGAACTTTTTTATGACATCGCATATCTAGCTATCAACGAAGCGCTAGAATGACGACAAACAACGTCTCCGACACCGACGAGATGGACACCAACACAGACTCAGAAGCCGACGAGGTACCGAATGTCAAGAACATGACCCGTCGACTAGGCGCTCTCAAAGGCGGAGTCACTCGAGCGTATCAACGTATAGAGAAACAACTCAAGAGAGTCGAAACTCCCCTCAATGAGATACAAACTCAGCTTCAGAATATCCGGAGTATCTTACAACGATATGAGAGGATGATACAGGCGTATCAAGAACTCATTCCCGCCACCGATCAGGTAAACTACCCCAGATTAGAGCAACATGTTGTACATCTAGACGAATTCCGCAAACAACACCGGAGGACCCTCAGCCTCGTTAGAGGCTACGAGGAACAGTACTATAATAGAGCGGAAAGAACAGACTCAGAATCAGTGCGAACCTCCAGCACCAGGACAGCAATTCATCGAAAGAGAACGGGGTCCTCTAGGAACCAGCATTCCAGCGAGAGGTCCGGTTCGGCACGCAGTTCTCAAGGGGGTCAGCCACTCCGAGATCAGCTACGAGAACAGAAGGCATTAGCCCTCAAAGCTCGGATGGAAGATGAGTATGTTCAACTGCAAGTCGAGCAAGATGTATTAGCAGCCGAAATGCAAAAACGAGAGGCCGAACAGGAGGCCGCACAGCATAGACAAGAGGCTGAACGGCAGGCCGAACAACGCGAACATGAGGCTGAACAACGTAGACGAGAGGCCAAACAGGAGGCCGAACGGCAGGCTGAACAACGCGAACGAGAGGATGAACAACGTAGACGAGAGGCCAAACAAGAAGCCGAACGGCAGGACGAACAACGCGAACGAGAGGCCAAACAGGAGATCGAACAACGCGAACAGGAGGCTAAACAACGTGAACGAGAGGCTAAACAACGTGAACGAGAGGCCGAACGGCAGGCCGAACAACGCAAACAGGAGGCTGAACAACGTGGACGAGAGGCCGAACGAGAGATCGAACAACGTAAATGGGAAGCAGAAATGCGTAAACAACACGCCGAAGCCCAAGCGATTCTCACCCACAAAAAGAATGCGTATATTGCGAAACTCGCGGAATACGAAGCCGCGCTTATAGAACGAGATATTCAAATATACGAGGACTGGGAAAGGGGTATAGATCAGAACTATGAACCAATACCGATACCAGAATTAGAGAAGTCATTAACGACACCGGCGGTGAAACCTCCGAAACCCGAGTTCCCGCCTACCATACAGTCTACGTTATCGACACAAGCACCGGTATTCCATCCCCCACTGGTTACGCTTAAGAATGAGGAACCTTATATCCCAGCCAATCCCACGGTCCCGAGCGTTCCCAAGTACGAGCCTGAAAAGGACTCGGAACGGGTCGCCACTCCCCGATCCAACAACCCATTTACATCCACACCACAAATCCGTAGCCGTGTCATCATTAAAACTCCACCTATCATCGATCCATCGTGTATGGGAGAGAGTGCCAATAACTATAACCCTCCTAGTCATTCCGGCTCAGACGACGTTGGCATTATCCGGGCATTAGAGAACCGACTGGCCATGCCCAAGATGGAGATCCGCACCTTCGAAGGAGATCCACTCGATTACCTCAGATTCAAGAAACGGTTTTTCGCGGAGATTGGGTCAACGGACATAGCCGACGCACAAAAACTAGTATATTTATCCCAATACCTGGGTGACAAACCACGCCGGATTATCGCATGCTTTGAGGGAGGAGCTCATGAGGCATACTATGACGCATGGAAAACTCTAGATAAAAGATACGGAAATATCGGGACTATAATTAATAAAACTCTCGAGAAACTGATACAGGACGCGGGATCCCTAGGGGACCCACAGAATATCCAGGAATTCTCAGATTCCATGAAGGATGCCTACTACACTCTAAAACCATTAAATAAGGAGGAACAAGTAAACAACATTCTAAACCTCCGACAGATCGCCCGAAAGTTCCCCGGATGGCTGCAAAGTAAGTGGGCCTATAAATGCGTAGATCTCCGGCGCAGACACCCAGATCGAGATCCCAGTTTCCTCGAAATGTCGGCATTCCTGGACGATATCTCCGAAGCCATGAATGACTCGATGTTCTCGAAACAAAGTCTCGCCAAGTTAGATGGAATAGAGAGCAACTCCAGGAGTAAGACACCCACTCAGAAACCGAGATTCCGTCCCCCTCCGGTGAGTACGATGGCTATCACCATGGCTTAGGATTCCGACGACGAAGACTACGAGGAACCGACATCAGCCGAGGAATGGGCGTGTTATCTTGCGAATTGGGCACCTGAAAGGGAAGGCATCACAAACTCTCTTCTCTGTCTCTTCTGCGGAGAGAAACATAAAATGGAATTCTGCAGGAAGTTCCAGTTTGCCGAACTTGTCCCACTCTTCGAGGTGATAATGAAACACCGAGGATGCTTCCGGTGTCTTGGAACCGGTCACTATGTTCGGGATTGCGACCAAAGATCGTGTGGGGTGTGTGTAATGACCTACGTCATCACACACTCCTCCACATCCCCGCGAACTTTGACTTCACCACCCTCCCCTTTCGGATTGAAGCCAAACGAAGAGGAGAAATGAACCACGTTTCTAAAGGAACCCGGACGACCCAATGGAGAGAAACCAACCCGTTTAAAACCTCCACTGATGTATCACAAGTGACAAATATCTCAGCCACGATCAACCTTATAAATCACCGTTATATGGTCTTCGCCAAAGTAATCCCAGTAAGAATTCAAGGGGTCGGGAAATCCTTGACAATGCTCGCGTTCCTTGATAACGGGTCGGACGGAACCATCATTGACTGGGATTTCCTCGAGCAACTCGGCCTAGACTATGAACCTTGCAAACGGCCCATACAAACTATCACCGACCACAGAGAAGTAGATTCCGGGGAGGTGCAGCTCCAGATGGAAGGAGTAATGAAGGGCTACGAGACGGTTAAGCTGACAATCAAGTACGCCTTGGTATACACAGATCTCCGAGTGCGGTTCCGACAATCAGCCGAATACGCCCCTCTCATACAGTTGGACCGAGAAGATGTAGACCTAAGGTGCCCGCCGTTGGACGTAAACCGCATCACCCTATTGATCGGACTTGACACACCGAAATTACACATACCCACCGGAGTCGTCGCCCGATCTATAAAGCAGGATGACGGCTTTTACGATGAACGAACAATCATGGGATGGACACTCTGCGGTATCAAGGAAGAGACTACAGACACCTATACATACCTTCCTAAATGTCAGATTAAAGAGAATGCAACCTCCGTGGGTTATTGTTCAGCTACAGACCTCGACGAGGATTTGTTTCTTGAGACCGAGAAAACCCAGCAGGAGATGACTAAATACTTTAATCTAGAGACCCAAGAGTTCGCTGAAAAGGACGAAAACCCATCCGAGGAGGATCAATATTGTATTGACGTCCTTGATCAGGCCACGTTCAAAGACGGACACTGGTGTTCACCCATGTTATGGAAGGACCCAAATAAACCAATGGCGAATAATGCCAACATGGCCCTTAGGCGACTTAAAGGGATCCTACGCCGGCTGAATGACCAACCCGAGATAAAGGAGAAATATAATAATGTAATCAAAGGATATCTCGAAGATGGATTAGCAGAAATGGTACCCCAGAATGAACTGCAAGGGGGTAAAAGAACATATTATCTCCCAACCCACTATGTGGTAGAAGCCCGGAAGGGTGGTAAAATCCGAGTAGTCAATGATGCCGCCGATATGTATCAAGGCGAATCCCTGAACAGCCAGCTTTATACGGGGCCCAACATATACAGTACACTCATTGGCGTGTTGATCAGGTTCAGGGAAAACTGGATAGCATTCACCTGCGACATCAAAGCGATGTTTCACCAGGTCCGTACACTACCAAGAGACTCAGACTGTCTGCGTATATTATGGACGGATAAAACATTAACTCCCCAGGAGATTAGTCAACTTACATTGAAGGATGTAGACGTAATGCGCCTGATCGTCAGGATCTTCGGCGCTAAGGACTCGCCGGTATCATGTAGTGACATGCTGAAGAAAACGGCAACTATGTGCGAAAACGAGTTCCCTCCAACCGTCATAGAAACAATCCGACGATGCTTCTACGTGGACGATGGATGCGCCGGCGCGGATAATGTTGACGAGGCATATCAGCTAGCGATGGGGATGGTGGAATGTCTAAAGAAAGGAGGTTTTCCTCCCGTGAAGTTCAGATCCCACGACAAAAAACTTATGGAAAGGTTTCCGGAAGAAATCCGACTGGACAATAAAATGTATTCCGAGGATGTGGAACACCGTGTACTCGGCATTGAATGGGACATAGAATCAGATGAATTCATTTTCAAATATAACCCACAACCCAAGCCTATGACGAAAAGGGGATGTTTGTCAATAAAAAGTGCAATATTCGACCCACTAAATTTCATATCTCCGGTAACCTTGGCCGGAATGAATCTGATTAAGGAAATGTGGATAGAAGGACTGGGATGGGAATGGGATGAAGAACTCCCCCCACACCTCAGTGTCAAATGGAGAAAGTGGACGGAACAGCTCGAACACCTACATCTTATGTGGATCCCTCGACTGTTCTTCCTCGATAAACTACCCACCGATATCTTCCAGCTCCATACCTTCTCGGATGCTTCGAATACCGGAATCGGCGTAGTCACTTTCTTAAGAAGACTAAGTAACGATGGAAACGGCGATATGAGCTTCTTATTTTCTAAAGCTAAGACAGTATCCGGGGAATTCGTAGCAACGATTCCGAGACTTGAGCTACAGACCGCAGTTTGGGCAGTGAGACAGAACCGCATGGTCATGCGGAACATACGAATCCCCATCGAATCTCAACACTTCTGGGTCAATTCGAGTATTGTTCTCTACTATCTCCACTCTCCATCACGGCGTCACACCACGTTTGTAGCGAACCGAGCCACGGAGATAAAACAGTGCACTGGCCGAGAACAGTGGCACCACGTGAACGGGAAAGAAAATCCAGCGGACTTATCAAGTCGAGGCGCCACCCCAAAACAACTCTGTAAAAGTAAACTCTGGCTTACAGGCCCGGAATTCTTACAGCAGCCACAATTAACCTGGAGTACCCGATTCGATCCCGAACTCGATAGCGGAAAATACTCCGAAGACGACAAGGAGATCCGTAAAGTCCATAGAAGCAACGCAGTGGAAATCTATAGTTGTCTGACCGAGCCTGCAAAGGACTCGGGCAGGCACTATAACGTCGCGACGATCACTCAACCAGCGGCGTCTTTACACCTGTTGATCGAGCGAACTTCATCAATGAGACATCTCATCCACCACGTTATAACCCTTCGTAACTTCCTACGGTGGAAAGACAACAAGCCGATAGTTCAACGGAGTATACAAGAACTCATTATCGCGGAGAAGTGTATTGTTGGATATGTCCAGAGAGAAAGTTTCCCCGATGAGTGGGAACAACTCAGTGCGGGCAAGACCTTGAAACCGGACAGCCCAGTCTACCAACTGAGACCAATGATGGGAGAGGACGGACTGATCCGACTGAATTCCCAGATGGCAAACGCCCCGGTTGAATACGAGGTCAAATACCCAGCGCTTCAGCCCAGAACGTCGACACTAGCTAAGCAATTAATCCAACAGTGTCACGAGGAAAACCATCACGCAGGACAGAACTGGATTATAGCTAATATACGACAAAGGTATTGGATCACCCACATCCAGCCACTGATCCGGAAAGTGTTAAAACGTTGTTTTCCCTGCAGAAGATATCTAGCGCCACCACTCACACAAAAGATGGCCGACTTACCAGACACCCGTCTACAGTCCGATTCCCCACCGTTCTATGTAACCGGAGTAGACTGTTTTGGACCGTTTACGGTCATCGAGCGACGATCCAACATCAAATGCTGGGGAGCCATCTTTACCTGCCTTAGGTCTAGGGCAATCTACCTAGACATCGTGGTGAACCTTACGCAACACGCATTCATCAACGCCCTGCGTCAGTTCGTGGCGAACAATGGGACATGTCGTCATATGTACTCCGATAATGGTACAAACTTTGTGGGAGGAGAAAGAGAACTTAGAGAGGCGATCGAGGGGTGGTTTACCGAGGACACCGCATCCCAAGTCTGGAGGGACCACCATATACATACAGTGGCACTTCCAAACACCCTTAGCACCCCATACGAGTGGGGTATGTGAGAAGCTAATCGACTTAGTAAAACGATCCATGCGCGTCGCATTAGGAGACACCCGGGTAACCCATGACACCCTCCGCACAACATTCTGCGAGATCACGGCTAAATAAATTGGAGATGAGCTGTTGCAACTGTAATTAAAGGTGTAATATTATGGGTTTGTTCAGAAGTGGAAAAAATGGGAGTGCGTCACCGGGGGTTGAACCAGCGCTATACGCACGTTTCGGCCTAACAGGCCTCATCAGTAGCGCTAACCAGCTCAGCCACTAGCCCCTGACACTCGCAGTCCCACCTAATCAACTTCTATTGAACGGGCAGTCTTAAGTTGCAAATATTCTATCTCTAACAGCGGACCTAATGGCCTCAAGTATGCTAGAGTGAAACAGGAGGGAAGTACAAATAAATAAATATTCAGCTCGGTATTGCTGCCAGGTGATATTAATTAAATAAATTGGAGATGAGCTGTTGCAACTGTAATTAAAGGTGTAATATTATGGTATCACGGCTACCCTGAACAACTGGCCCATTGTCCCTATCCGCGACGACCCCACAGACCTGGAGCCCCTCACTCCTAACCACCTACTGGGAAGACCCAAAACCCATATTCTCCCAGAGACAATGTTTCCGGATCCCAACGATATCGCGAGACATACAAATTGGAAGAAGGCCCAAGCGTTGGCAGCGCATTGGTGGAGAATCTGGGCCCAGGAGTACCTCATAACCCTCCGGACCAGGAGGAAGTGGAACAACACCTACAGGAATGTCGCAGTTGGCGACATGGTGCTAGTGAAAGAAGATCTCAAAGACCGTGTCCACTGACCTGTGGTGCGAGTCGTGGCAATACACCCGAGCAAAGACGGACTTGCGAGGACTGTGATGATACGAACGGCAAAGGGCCACTAACAACGCCCTATCCAGAGGCTGTGCCTTCTTGAAGGCAATGACAGCGGTGACTCTACGAGAGGTGATAAGCTCCCTACTCAGGATCCTGCTGCAGACATTGGTGACAATGCTAAACCCGTTTAAACCCTTCTCATCCTGTTGACAAACTCTTTAATAACTGTGATTTAACGACAATGAGTAATGGACCCCCCTTAAACCAACTGTAACCACGCAATGGTATTTGTGTTTCCTCGTGTGTTATGTGGAGTCCAGCATCACCCTGCAGATGTTTCAACTGACGCAGGGTCGTTCATGTATTGTTAACCCTGATTTTGGTCATCGGGACCAATGACATTGGATTATTGGAAATGGTAAAGATTTGAAGTGGAATTCATTGTATCCATTGTAGTATGTTGTGTTGTCCGTTGTGTGCGCAGTTCGGGGCGTAGGCGGTGTAACTAGTCCAGCTGTAGATCCCGGATTGCCGCGCAACACCCCCTCTATCCCGTTATTCTGGTGGGTCCATGGTGCATCCACATGACTTCGTCGATAGAGGGTTTTATGTTCTCAGTCGCGTTATTCTGGGGGGACCATTGCGTGGATTTTGGGGCGTAGGCGGTGTAACTAGTCCAGCTGTAGATCCCAGAATGTTGCGTAACCCCATCCCACATGACTTCGTCGACTGAGCTTTATGTTGTTGGGAGTGTTATTCTGGTGGGTCCCTGGTGCATTCCACGTGACTTCACTTCCAGCGTCTTCATTGTCCGTTACGTGTGCAGTTTGGGGCGTAGGCGGTGTAACTAGCCCAGCTGTAGATCCCAGATTGCCGCGTAACACCCCTTCCACGACGAAAATTTCCCAAAGAAGATGATAGAATGTAGTTGGAAAAGATGAAAGGAAACAGACGACATTACTATAAACGGAATGATGATGCGTATGATGATGAAAATGTAATGATGCGCACCCTGGTGCTGCGCTTATAACAAATGATGAAAGCAAGGGGGCTATAACCCCAATGATGATGTGGAAATAAATGAAATGTGAAATAAATGGTGGAAATAAATGATGAAATGTGTTGAAATAAATGAAATGTGAAATGAAATAATGATGAGAAATGAAAAAAGACAAAATAAAGTATAAAAATGTAAAAAGAAAAGAATTGGAAAAAAGAAGAGGACATAAAAAGTCAAAACTGGTTGGATATTAATGTATAGCTATAGTAACTGTAAATGCTGAATGTATTAGCAATAAGATGGTAGATGCCTATATAGCAATGTTATTTAATAAACTGAATTAAAAATAAACTGAATTATTCTGCAATCACTATAGTATCAGACTCTCTGGATTTATAATTAACTGATATAAATTTGCAACGGACATAATTGTAAATATGGACCCAAATCGCCAAATTATCGGCGAATTAAGTAATACGATAGATCTACTGGAATATCCACAACCTGGATCCCCTAACTTTGATACAAATTGGAGCACCCTGATAAATGAGAATGTGTGAGTCGTCAAATTCTCCGGGCGAGAGGGACCGGATTCCCGGAATCTATGAGCCCTCCGGTTGGCCGATGCTAGTACGAGACTGAAAAGAACTCGGAACGCAAAGGCTACCGGAGGGGATGAGTTGTCGTACTGGGATACGTTCCGGCAGAGCGTCTACAAATCCCGATGTTTGATATACGACAACGAGGGAAACGCGACGCCCACCTCGAAAGCGATGACGTTGGTGCGATGTCAGACTTTCGTCGACGACAAGAGTACGTACCTCACCCACTGAGGAAACCTAGCGGCAACGACGCTACGAGAGGAACGTATATCGATTATCCAGAATCGCGACGACTACCAGGAGAAGTACGGGACGAAAGAATACGGTCGATCCTTGGTCATCGTCCTCGGAACCCTTGACGGTTTGGTATTGGTGTGTCGAATATTTCCGACACCCAGGCAGGAGGTGCGGACAGCCGGAGTGATCTGGCTACTACCTCCGGAGATCCAAAAGATCCTCTTCGACTTCGACGTCATTAAAATCGGGTCGGATATAAAAGCGGACGTCCGAAACGACTACGCGAATGCTCCGTTCGGGAGAGACCGTAAAGAAGATCTCAATGCCATCAGTCATTGCGTCGACACCCAGACTCTATTAGCCTGGCTACGATCCGCCGAATTCATGCGAGGATTCCACAAGGTGAGACAGACGAAATCCGGTATCGGCTACCTCGCAGTACTAAACGGCGGCGTCGACTTTAAACCTCAGAAATTCCAGGACTATAATAAGATATATGGTGGATACCCGGGATTGGAAATAAAGAGCGAGCGAGAGGGTCGATGGAAGGACGTTGACAGGAAGTGGACGATACACCAAAGGTGGGAAAATCCGGACCGACGGAACTACATCTACGTCATTATGGAGTCCTACACCGTCGCTAAGTTCATATGTAAAACTCTCGATAACCTCATTACGGCGGTTCCTCGTTCCTTTATCGACTACGACTGGAATGAAGTTATCAGCCACGCCTTCAAAGAGGTCGAGAATATTACACCGGGAGAGACAAAAACGCTCACCGTTATCGATTCCTGGGATGAGAACGGACCTTACGACATCCCTACGATTACCGATCTTCTCGGTCTGGAGGAGCCTCTGATTTCCTCAGAAGGGGAAGAACTATGGCTACAGGAAGGCGTTCTACTATCCACCCCAATGCGACCACTCGAGCCGGAAGCCGCGTACGAATCGGCCGCCAAACGGGTTGCCTCGGCCGAACCTGCGACGGAAGCAGGTGCTTCCACCCCACTCGGTTCCGGTAGCCCTGCGAGGGAGTTAGTCACTACCTCCGCGTTGAGCGACTTTGGCGACATATGCCAGAGTTTATCCCCATATCCTTTCCTGGGCGGCGAAGACTGGTCTTCGGAGATTCCGAGTACCAGCACTCAACGGACCCGCTCAGCGATACTGGTCGAGAAGGGTCCCAGCGCTGCGCCGACTCCCGAAGATCTCCTCGGAATCCCTCCGTCGAAAACCCCGGCACCTCTTCGCCGACCAGCAGTGACAACTACCCCCTCCGTTCCACAGGATCCTATGCGACTAACGCGATGGTACGCCGAGCAGACCGAATGGATCCACCGCCAGAAACGGTCGTCCGAGATGAGGCCAGCGGGACATAAAGAAGGCTATCGGAGCGAGAACCTACTACGCCAAAGCCCAGCCTTTCGCGGGCTACCGGCCACAGCGAATATTCAAAAGAGCGACCGACGACTCGAGTATTACATCGGCGTCCCGATCCCGATCTTCTTCGGTCGGGAGATGCAGTTAGAGATATGCGCAGACTGCGGTTCGGAGCAGTGCCCACGCAGTAGACGAAATCGATTCGTAGATTAGATTCGATAGATTCGTGCCTACAGCTCCTCGGGATTCTGTATTGTCCATACTGCGCGACATCGGGACACGACGTCTCAGTTTGTCCAATCCTCTATAACCTCTGCACAACTTGCGGTTTCCGTGGACATTCTGCTAGCCCCCGCTGCAATATAAAATGTTACCGCTATGGGAAATCTTGTTATGTTCGAAACTTACGCAAATAGCCACATAAAGACTAAGGTACGGAGAAACGCTCGGAATATCACGCAGGAAATGGCGTGTGGGCATTTTTCCTTACCGGAACGCCTCTATACAACAGTGACGTTACCATTCCATTACGTGGATCTGTTGCTAAGCGCCGGATTGTTCGGCCCATTCGAGATCCTTCCACGCTTATATTCGTATAAAGAAGAGTTTGGTGACGGAAAGTGGTTCCTCGAGGCGCGCAACACCGAGTTGGAAAGACGAACCGATATGATCCCATTGCCATCGAAAGGAAGAGCCGCCAGGAGACAAGCCGAAAGTTGCTCACGATGGATGTCGATGCTCCCCTACCAGCTCTAGCGATCGACGAGAGTCGACGGGCGAAGAGGAGAAAGGCGTATCAGAGCAAGAAATAGAGGACCAGGATATTCCAGGAACATTTATATTGAACATTTATTTTATATATATATTAACTCTAGGCCAAATTAATCAAGACTATGCAATATTAAATTTTGGGTTTTTTATATGGGAAATGACCTACGCAAACTCGATCTACCGATAGACCTCACGAAGGTCATTGGGGGGGACTGTTCGCAGTATTTCAACTTTTCATAACGCGAGTTGAATATTTTTTGGATTTATTTAAAATGATTATTCCGATATCACTACTGGGTGCGGGAACATGGGTTTTGGGCACACTCGATGGACTGGGGGCGATTTATGGGCGAATATTGGGGCGACTTACGGGGTACGGGACTCATTTCATGTATATAAGGGCCAGGGGGGAAGGAAAAATTAAGCAGTATTCAGGTTTACCTGACTACTATTAGGCCTAGCCAACTTCCTGCTGCCTGTAGAGGTGGATTTGGTAACTCGCTAGGTCTAAAGGACAAGGACTGCCCTTAGCGGTCCCTGGCCAACAGCAGTTATTACGAGCCTGAAAAGGACATCGGAAAGTCTGCTGCTTGTGTCAGCGATTTGCGACGGGAAACGACGACAGACCCCTTAGCCAAGCCATACTGGTTCTCGATGACCGATCCCTTCGGGGTTCATGAGGGGTGGTACGGACACGCGAAAGGGTCGACCGACTAACAGAGGAAGGGTTTGACGAGGACTGCCCTTAGTGGTCTCTGTTCAACAGCAGTTATTACGAGCCTGAAAAGGACATCGGAAAGTCTGCTGCCTGTGCCAGGGATTTGCGACAGGAACCGACGACAGACCCCTTAGCCAAGCCGTACTGGTTCTCGATGATCGATCCCTTCGGGGTTCGGGAGGGGTGGGACCGACACGCAACGGGGTCGAAAGACAAAGGACTGGACTCTACTGGCCTACCGACTGTTCGGAGCAGTTTCTCGGCTGCCGAAGCGACTACGAGCCTGAATAAGGACTCGGAAAGCCTAGGTGGTTGGGCTCTGCGATGAACCGACGGACCCCTAGCTAAGCCGTACTGGTTCTCGATGATCGATCCCTTCGGGGTTCGGGAGGGGTGGGATGGACACGCGAACGGGTCCACCGACATGACAGACTCCTAGCCAAGCCGTACTGGTTCTCGATGACTGATCCCTTCGGGGTTCGGGAGGGGTGGTACGGATACGCAACAGAGTCTACCGACTGGACCGACCCTTAGCCAAGCCGTACTGGTTCCTGATGACCGATCCCTTCGGGGTTCGGGAAGGGTGGTACGGACACGCAACAGGGTCGACCGACACCGACACTACGGCACCAAGACTAGGACAAGAGGGAAAATCGGGGAACATTAGTTAGGCTAAAATCTGAGCGAGTGGGTAATTAAATAATATACTGTAGGGATTTATATTGTCGTGTATTATTATTGTGAATATTTGGTGTATATTGATTTGGGGAAGCCCAACTTATTCTCAATCAAGGTTCAATGTTGAACAAGGTTCAACTGTAGGGAAGTTACATTAAAGAGTATATCCAACCAATGAAGCTTTTCCTCAACCGCAATCTTGCATTTAAGAACGTATTCCTTCTCCACAATCAATATCCGGTGACTGGCCGGGATTCCGTGGTCTGAAAAGTTCCGCCTCCAGCATCGGCCTTTTTCCCCCATGGTGTCGGGAATAACGGTAACAACAACCCTTATTTAAAAAAATTATTACTATCGATATTTTTACTCTCTATATTTTTCAACACTCGATATTTTTCAACACTCGATATTTTTCAACACTCGATATTTTTCAACACTCGATATTTTTACTCTCGATATTTTTCAACACTCAATATATTTACTCTCGATATTTTTCAACACTCGATATTTTTACTCTCGATATTTTTCAACACTCGATATTTTTACTCTCGATATTTTGCAACACTCGATATTTTTACTCTCGATATTTTTCAACACTCGATATTTTTACTCTCGATGTTTTTCAACACTCGATGTTTTTACTCTCGATATTTTTACCCTCGATATTTTACTCTCGATATTTTTTGAACTCTCGATATTATCGTTATTTTTCAACACTCGATGTTTTTACTCGCGTTATTTTTACTCTCGATATTTTTCATGTCTCGATATTTTTCAATATAACCAAGAACCTAACTGATCTAGACTTTGCTGATGACTTAGGAGTTCTCTCAGAATCACTAGAGGGAGCCCAACGGCTCCACAATTCATTAGAACAAGCTGCTTCTAGTGTTGGTCTTTTTGTTAACTCCAAGATTTTGACAGTTAACTTTGAAAATCCTCAGCAAGTTTCTGACCGGATGAGCATAAGCTCAAAGGATAGTATGCTTGAACATGTAGACGACTTCTGTTACCTGGGATCATGGATCCGCAAGTCAGGTGAGGACCATCGAATACGTAAGGGAAAGGCATGGGCAGCCTTGAATAGGCTTTCCAGGATTTGGATGTCACTGACAATTAATCGGAAACTTAAGGTACGATTATTTAGAGAAGCAGTAGTTCCAGTACTCCTCTATGGGAGTCCATGCTGGGCTCTAACTGCTGAGGACACCAAATCTTGGATGATACATTTACAAAAATGCTACGCCGGGTTCATTGCGTCAAGTACAATGCACACATCTCCAACCAGACACTATACAACATTGGAGGTGTTGCATTGGTTCCCTCAAGCTTGACACTAGAACAGAGCCGCCTCCGCTTTGCAGGACATTGCTTTCGCCGTGAGAACCAGCCAGTGCATAATCTTGTACTTTGGCAGCCTCATGGAGTGAATATGCATGGCGGACAGCCCATGAATTTCTTGAGACGCATCTTATAGGACACTGGCCTTGAAGATGCGGATGATCTAGCAAATGTTATGGGTGTTAGAGAATTGTACCGGCGCGATTTTATCGACAAGCCGGCACAGCATTCTTAAAAATGCAGCTGCAATGCAGTATGCCGATCCTAGTAATAGAAGTAGTAATAGTAGAATTCATAGTTCACCCAGTGTCCCAGCATATGACCCAATTGCAAAAATTAGTTCTCTAAAGACTTCATATTATTTTGTTTTCAAAATTGTAAGTTGTCATTTTTTCACCTCTATTTTCTAGAAAGTGAACTCATTTTATTTAATTCTACTTTTTAATTTATTCTGTTTAATTCATCCAACAGATAAATATCATCATAGATATAATTTAATTGACATAGTACATAAAATAAGTAAATAATATATTCAAATTAAAATTATAGCTAAAAACTGTTTCTAAAAGAGTGAGTCTTAACATATTAATGAACTTCATGGTGGAGGGTGTTAAGGTGGAAGGCGACATGACATGGAGGGGACTATCGAACACACCCTGTAACTATGGCTACAGTTCATAACGTGAGCTATTGTGAGCCTGCGGCATCACCGTATGATAGACATAAACAGTAAAGGTATCTCCATGGATGTTGCACCAGTTAAAACGCAATTAATCTTAAACCTTTTATGGTGATTTGTTGGTAGGCCTACTGTAAAGCTGGCCATCCAAGGATTACAAATAATGCTGAAATTCGTCGTAAATTAGTAGACATAATGGTAAACTGGTGGAATTTCGACAGAGACACATTTTTTAAACGCTTGTAGCTAAAAAATTAAATCGAAAATAAATGAAAATTCTGGCTCACCCAAGAAATGGGAAAATTAGAAACTATCTCTGTTTCAAATTTTATGCAATACCATTAAGATTTAAACAGATTATAGTAGACAATAGTTTTAATTAACCTGCTAATGTTTTAGAAGCAAATAGAAGCATCAATGCCAATGAGATCACCATGGCTGTATCTTTTGGAAACAGTTCGTTGTGTAATGCCAGTGAAATCGTGAACGTCTGATGTTGTCCAGTTAGCAAGCTCTGCAAAACCAATAAAATTATCATGATCATCATCCTTAGATAATTAACAGTTTATTGCTACTGATAGTCTACACTGGCACAGTGGGACCCCGCGGCCCCGGGAAGTAATTATGTCGTAAGCTATTATTCAGTGTGCACTTTATCAGTCGCGAATTTTGTAAGTCGCGACTGTAAGTTTGTAATTTGGTGACCAATGATAAATGTAATGACTGTGAGCGAATATAAAACCAATATGATGAGAGATGGGCAATAACCCCGGATACAATATGCGACTGTAGCGTGGAAGTAAATGTAGTGTGATCGGATGATTAGTATCATTATGAAACAGTGGTCTTTCGGTGCAGTGTTTAATGTATTCATGAATACCGTAGACTCAGCGAAATCATTTAATTTCAATTTTTCAATTTCTGTTCACTACTACAACATGCTCACATAGAGCCATTATTGTTAAATATTGCATAAAGTAAATCTAAATATTTATATGAAAAAAATACTAGAGAATGTAAGACCGGTAAACCAGTGTCAGCGGTGCGATAAAGATACACCATAACCCTTAATACAACAACCATTTTTAGGTGGTCGGAGCCACCCCCCCCCCCCTAATTTTTTTCAAATTTCAATAAAATGCTACGAAATTTTGTATGATGATAGATCGACACCTTTTCTTACTGGTGGCCTGGCCGGATTTTTTAATTTATGAGCTATTTCGATACAACAAGCCGTTAAAAATCGTCTATTTCGCAATATTTAGCCACCTCCGTCGGCTTTATGTTTCGTCTTTGGAATGAGATCTAGATATCATTAGAACCGCCTTCATCTGCAGATTCCGAATAGGAAATCCTTTGTAAATTTCACCAAGAACTTCCGGAGATATTATCAAAATACTAAGGTGTAAATTTTTGTGACGTAAATCGCTATAATTCTAATGTTTTATTTACTCAATTCTAGAATATTAATTAAGGGTAAGGAAAAAACAAGATGGAGAGTTTTAAACGCTCAGCTAAATAATAATTAATATTCTAGAATAAAGACAACAAAACATCAGAATTATAGCGATTTACGTCTCTAAATTTACACATTAGTATTTTGATAATATCTTTACCAATTTTTGGTTAAATTTAAAACGGTTTTCAGATTCGGAATTTACAGACGAAGGCGGTTCTAATGATATCTAGATTACATTTCAAAGACGTAAAATAAAGTCTACGAAGGTGGTTAAACATTGCTAAATAGACATTTTTTAAGGGATTGTTGTATGGAAATAACTGAGAAATTGAAAATTCCGGCCAAGTAAGAAAAGGTGTCGATCTATCATCATACCAAATTTCGTAGCATTTTATTGATATTTTAAAAAAATTAGGGGGGGGGGGGGGGGGGCTCCGACACCCTAAAAATGGTTTTTGTATTAAGGGTTATGGTGAACTGTAATGTGTAAACTAATGTACATCGAATACATTATCGAATATAAAACAAATATGAAAAGTTAATCGAAACCGAAACACGTTCTAATGTGGTTGTAAAATTTTATCGCGCCATTGGAACGCCTTTTCCAAAAAAAATTGTCAGACATTTAAATCACAGCAGGGCCCTTGGTCGAGACCAGAGTGAGATGGATTAAGACAAGAAGGTAAAATATTATCAGCTAAAGACATACACAGGAATCGTTGAGTGATTTCCGAACTACGAAGACCGGACGGGATCTACTCACAATGACTAATTATTCTATTTATCACTTTTGCCTCGAACATATCCCCATATGCCTCGTTTCGACAATTATTATTTTACAAACACACCTTATTAAAAGAATCTACCAATCGAAATTTTAACATTACAAGATTACACTTAGGGGTGAACTATATGTGAAGTTTGATGACGTTCTACAGCATGGAAGGGTGCCAGTATAAGGAGTATTTCTGTCGATAAATTTGTATATAAATTTTCTAATAAAATGACTTAAATTGAAGTTGTATTGTAATAACGCACATTGGAAGTCCGCTGGAGTTCTGACATTAAATCACCTCTCACTATATAATCATATAAATAATTACGACATTATTGACATTAAGTATATAATTATTATTACTCACCTAGACTTCTGAAAGTCAGCAAAGGATAGTCGAATTAAGTGCAGTTTTGGGCAACTTTTAGATGGGAACTAAAGTGAACATTTTGACAGATGGCACTTGTTATATGGAATATGTAAGTTATGCACTAACATAACTAACTACCAATGAAAATGTTCACGTTGTATAGAATGTTTCTTATTGGATTATAATTTCATCACTGCATCAAGAGTTCGGCATTATAATACGTCTGTATAATTTATTTGGTTCTATGTATGGAAAAAGCGTACGTGGGGAATTCTCGGAGCGCGAATGCTGATGGGCCTTTGCGAAGCAATGTGTACCAAGTATCAAGCTTGGTTCCATTTCATATAAGATTGAGCCACATACATATTAACAATCAAACATTTCCAATGACTATGATGACGACGACTTACGGTCCACTAATTATACCGCTATACGCAAAGGCTCATCTAGACTTCGTGGCTCGCCCCACATCATAACCTATTACTGTACAATTGTAGAAGCCCCTTATATCAGGTCCACAAATAGACTGCGAGTAAATTCTAAAATACAATAGTGGGTCTATTGCCTATAATATCTAAAATGAAGGTATGATAGCATTGTTTCACATATTTATTCCAATTAAAAATAATGTAGTGAGTAACAGGACCAATGATAAGATGACCATAGATCATGACCGGGTGGTAGATATCATTTCACCTAAATTCTTATAGCGCCTACATTCTTAGAATCTCAGATATACCTAAATGCAGTACCGGTACTCACGACTGCGCCTTAATGCATTTGTAAACCATTGGATCGGATCTAACATAACGGTGTACAGATACACCAACCTAACCAATATAACGGTGTAAAAATACACCAACCTAACCAACATAACTGTGTACTGTACAGATACACCAACCTAACCAATATAACGGTGTAAAAATACCAACCTAACCAACATAACGGTGTACAGATACACCAACCTAACCAATATAACGGTGTAAAAATACAAACCTAACCAACATAACGGTGTACAGATACACCAACCTAACCAACATAACGGTGTAAAAATACCAACCTAACCAACATAACGGTGTACAGATACACCAACCTAACCAACATAACGGTGTAAAAATACCAACCTAACCAACATAAGTGTGTACTGTACAGATACACCAACCTAACCAATATAACGGTGTACAGATACAGCAACCTAACCAACATAACGGTGTACAGATACACCAACCTAACCAATATAACGGTGTACAAATACCAACCTAACCAACATAACTGTGTACTGTACAGATACACCAACCTAACCAAAATAACGGTGTACAGATACACCAACCTAACCAATATAACGGTGTACAAATACCAACCTAACCAACATAACTGTGTACTGTACAGATACACCAACCTAACCAATATAACGGTGTACAGATACAGCAACCTAACCAACATAACGGTGTACAGATACACCAACCTAACCAATATAACGGTGTACAGATACACCAACCTAATCAACATAACGGTATACAGATAAACCAACCTAACCAATATAACGGTGTACAAATAAACCAACCTATCCAATATAACGGTCTAGGCCTACAAATAAACCAACCTAACCAACATGTTTTAAAACTATTATTATTAACGTTTTGTCTGTGTCTGTCGTCAGTCTGTCTGTCCAGTGTCCAATTGTCATTTGAAGAGGTTCAAATATTATAATTCAGTAAATAATTTCATTTCATAGCCTAGTTTCTCTTATATATTCTGATAACTAAATAGAGAATAGAGTCACAGCGAAGTATGAAAAATCTAATCATACTTTTTTCCTTCGGATACTCTTACCGGGTCCAGATGAAACTTTCGATAATAATAATAAGTAGAAGTAATAATTAAAGATAGATAAATAAATAATAAACATTTCAATTGTTGCTGTTACAAAATCAGTCCAGTAAGTACGGGTATATACGACATGTCAAATCAAAATGTAGCCTTTTTAACGCTCTTTTATGTGGTATGCTTTTTATGCTGAACTGAAACCATGTCTTTCGATCCGAACTTTCAAAAGTTGACCGAACGTAAAAAGAATTTTTCAATAAATAATAAACATTTCAATTATTGCTCATACAATATCACTCTAGTATGTAAATGACGTGTCAAAATGTGGTATTGTTTACGCTCTTTCACATGGGATACTTCTTAAACTGGTACACGTTCGTGGGGCCATCGCGCAGGACGAGGCTCAGTTATTAGATACAGATTAGAATTGAGCAATTGTATCCCAAAATCGGTACTTAAGAAATTTAAATAAATAATTAAAAAATTTAACCAAACTTTTACTTTAAACAAAAGTTTCGCATTGGCAGCTTGGCATCGATGTCATAGAAGTCCACAGTCAAACTACTCAAAAAATGCAATGCATTCTTCAGTCCTCGGGTCTCGCTCATTGGTTAGTCCAGTTTGCCCGTAGCGCTAGCGCAGTAGCGATACAAAAAGTTGAGGTCGCCAACAACACTACGACAGACAGAGGCGGTGGCCTTGATGGCGAGTTGTTTGAGTAATTTCTAAACTTTTGCGAGACTACATTATGTACCAAGTTTGGATATATGTTATCGAGATTTGGTTGAGTTATTGTGACGGGATCAGGGATCCCGACCGGGTTGTTATAGTACGCGTCACCGTTCTGCTTGGGGATCGTACTAACAGCTTTGGCCGAGGCCATAGGGGAAAAACAATAAAAGTTACTGTTGCTTCTTGATGTTAGTAAATATCCGATGATAGCACAATGTGTTGTTAAAGCAGAAATACAGATAAATAGTTACCGGTATGGCGGTGTAGGTCAATAACTATGACCTGTGTGCCCTAACTAAACTGAATAACACAACAGAAACACCAATCCAACAATCGGAGATAATATATGATTAATACATTGAATATTGCTTCACCTCTTACTCTACTTTGGCCTTCTACCCAATGGATGCTGTCCTGTTCCCTATCACGTGCTTCCCTCCCCTCTATTGGCTAATATACTACTTGTCACCTTGGCACTCTCTGGGAGTGTTTCCCCTAAGCTGCTAGCCTCTACTAGCTGTGTTCCCTCCGAGGTGGTTTGACCTCTAACCTTTCTCTGTGGCTTTGGGGCTTGTGTCGCCCTCCCCCCCCCCCCCAATGTTGGTTATGATACGAGATTGATATTGGTAATCTCGTATACCCGACATATTGCTAAAATGCCACTAGTCCCATTTTCTGGTGGGTAATGAAGTGGAATTGAATCCGCTTACACTCCCCCCCATGCTATCTTCCTGGTGAGAAGATAGCATCAACCTCAAGTGCGCTTCAATTCCGCTGGAACCCAATCTGATATCGGGTGTGGGGTGGAGTTCTTTTCTCGGGGTTGGCTTTCCAGCCCTTTCCAGCTTTCCCTTCCTCTCTCCCTGCTCGCTCCCTACGCTTGAATTGCACACCTCTCACTCCCTCATGTGTCAACACCTCCTCTCCATGCTTCCCCCCGATTCCCCATTCTCGTTTTCATTCTCCATACACTTATTGGGTACCACACATTTGCTCATTATGTTAGTGGGATCCGTCTAAGTCTCGTCCTGCCGTTCTAGTCAATTAGTACCAAGTCCCAGTAGCTAATTGGAAAAAGGTTGTACTTTACTACGGTGCATATTATATTATACCTTCCTTCTTTCTTTCCTGCCAATATTCCTTAACTTTATTTTTAAATTTTTGTTTTATCTATGTTTCCCCCTTTTGTGCTATTATCGTACCTACCTTTCTACTTTCTCCTTACTATGTACCCTACTGCTACTATGGTATGATGTATCTATATACCATATTCTCTACTCTCTTACTACTAACTCTTGCCAACTCTACTAACTCCACTAACTCTACTAACTCCACTAACTCTACCAACTCTAATAACTCTACTAACTCTAATGGTACTATGTACCCTCCTACTCTCGTGGTATGTCTATATACCACACTCCCTATACTTCTAACTCACACTCTAACTCTAACGGTACTATGTACCCTCCTACTCCCGTGGTATGATTATATACCACACTCCCTATGCTTCTATCTCACACTCTAACTCTAACGGTACTATGTACCCTCCTACTCCCGTGGTATGTTTATATACCACACTCCCTATACTTCTATCTCACACTCTAACTCTAATGGTACTATGTACCCCCCTACTCCTGTGGTATGTTTATATATATACCACACTCCCTATACTTCTATCTCACACTCTAACTCTAATTGTACTATGTACCCTCCTATTCCCGTGGTATGTTTATATATATACCACACTCCCTATACTTCTATCTCAACTCTAACTCTAATGGTACTATGTACCCTCCTACTCCCGTGGTGTTTATATACCACACTCCCTATACTTCTATCTGCCTACTAACAGTACTATGTACCCTACTACTCTCGTGGTACATTAATGTACCACACTCCCTATACTTCTATCTCACACTCTAACTCTAATGGTACTATGTACCCTCCTACTCCCGTGGTATGTTTATATACCACACTCCCTATACTTCTATCTGCCTACTAACAGTACTATGTACCCTACTACTCTCGTGGTACATTAATGTACCACACTCCCTATACTTCTGCCTACTTACTTACTACTACGTACTATCTACTATTACTTTCTAACTTTCTATTTTATCTCACTTCTTTAATTAATAATTTTTATTATTTTATTATTTTTATATTTTGTGTAGGAAGGGCGTCTCGCACTCATTCCCACCCCTCTCAGTCTAACATATTGGACGACTAAACTCTAAGGGATTCCTCGATCTTCCATCGATTCTTCCAGCAGGCACTCTCCCACTGCCCCCCTGTAGGTCCTCTTATCCTTCACCCCACTCTCCTTGTCAATTCCAACTCTCTAGGAATTGATTCTCCCTCCTCCACCACCCTAAAATCGGGTCTTTCGGTCGCCTTCTTGATTTCCTCATGGTCCCCTGGCAGCAAAATGCCACCCTTCATGTTGTCGTCATCTGGCGGTAGAATGAAAAGAAATCGAAAGAATAGATAAAACAGAAAGGATAATAGTAATCCTATCTCTTTCCACCCTGTCTTCTTATTTGTCCTTCCCCTTTTCGGTATGCCTCCCAACCGGACCGGCGTCTCCTCCGGACACTTCTCCGGACATCTCGCCGTCCACTCCTCTCCATCCTCATACCGATAGATGCCGGGGACATCCTTGTTCCATCCCATCGTCTCTAAGTTTTCCGCGTCGAATCCATTCTCCTCCGCCCACTCTCTTGCTGTAGCTTCCCCTCCTAATTCATCTACCGACGGTATTTCTCTGGAACTATCCTCTATCCTTTGATTCTTGATATCTTGACAATTCTTTGAGTCCCTTTCCTGATGACCTTTCTGGCCCAAACCCTGGGTCACCAGGAAGGAGATTGTGATGGGGAGAGGGATTCTGGAGTTGGAGGCTACTCTCATGTTCCACCCCGACCAACAAAGCCATTGGTGAATCTGAGGCAAGTCACAAGACTAGCCTCAGTAAACACCCTAACACTCGGGTCCCCAATGCGACAAGGTGAGCTGACTGCCTTGGCAGATAAGCTTTCTCTTAGCGCAGTGCCTTCACTTCTGCAAAGGAGATATCGCCAATGGGAATATCTGGGAGTACAGACTCAGACACTTTTACTTCTATAAAGTTATCAGGCAATACCCTGTCATTATTGAGGAGCTTTTCAAAGTGGGCTTTCCAACCATTGAGGCGATCGGCTGGTGATTCAGCCTTAACCTTGGTGGTTGGTTGGCTTTTCCGCCCAGTAAGCAGATTGATTGATTTCCATGCCTGGGATGATTGCCTGCTGTCGTCAGCATCATTGATGGCATCAACCTGTTGGTTTATTAGCTCCTGTAGATTAACAGAGTACTGCCTGTCTATACCCAACTCCTGGTATCCTTCCCCGGCCCACTTCTCACATGGGACCTCCCCATCGCCCGTCTCTGGTTTCTCCTCTACGTCCTTAACAGTGCCTGATAGCATGCACCCTGATGTCTCCGACACCCTGATTGGAATCTTGGTTTTGATTGGGCTGCTAAGCGTCCATCCGAATGGCGTGAGAATCGCCGTCGTATCCCGCTGTTTATTCTCTCCGAATATGGTCCGTACTCTCTCTTTTGCCGTCGGAAAATCCATTCCGACTATGATGGATACCTTCGAGACGTCCACTTCCGTTATTGAGAAATCGATATCGTCCAGGAACCGGTATTGCTCAACCTCGATCTTGGTGGGTCGCCTGGCGCTTATATTAATTGATTCTATTATCTGTATGGGGTCGATGGTCACCCCATAATCACATCCTGGTGCTATTGCTGATATCTCGCACCATCCCGTCCTCATCTCCAGGACCTCATCCTTACTCGAGATAGTAGTTACTGCCATCCTACTCGGCCTCATCTGTAACCCTATCTCCTCTGCCACCCAATTCTCCACCAGCGTGAAGGCTGCTCCGCTGTCAACCAGCATCAATGTTGTGACTGATCGGCCACCCTTTCCTGTTATCCTCACTGGTACTACCCTGAGTAGTACTTTCCTTTTTCTCCTTGCTCCCGTCGTGCACGTAGCCATAGTTTGGCCTCCAGTCTCATCATATTCTATTGGTGTTTCTCTACACTCTCCGAATCTGTGTCCCTCTACCACGCATCGATGACATAGTCCGTTTGTATCCGCGTAGGCTACACGATCTTGTTTAGGCAACGTTTGCCAATGCTTACAACTCATGGTCTTATGGGTTCCATCCCTATGCAATTGACATTCGTATCCTGGATTGTAGCGCTCCCTGTATAGACATTCACGTATTGCGCGTAGATTCATATCTACCGGTTTAGTGTTTTGGTTATTTGGACTTGGCCTACTGGGTATATTGGGATTATATTTGTTCGTGTTGTTAATTTGTTTCTGTCCCTGCCACGGTGTGGCCCTACTCCCAGCTAACTGTGGACTTGTAGTCCCCTGCGTGGCCGCATGTGGTAGCGACTGTCTCACTCTCGGGAATGCATCTGCCGGCCGAGGCTGTAGGGGAAAAACAATAAGAGTTACTGTTGTTTCTTGATGTTAGTAAATATCCGATGATAGCACAATGTGTGGTTAAAGCAGAAATACAGATAAATAGTTACTGGTATGGCGGTGTCGGTCAATAACTATGACCGGTCTGTAAAAGCTTTTGCAGACATAACAAGTCATTTTTACGCAATGCGCTAAAATAACTCTAAAATTGTTCAACTACGCGTCGGACAGAAATTAGAACCAAGATGACGAAATCTGTCAGCTGATTCTTTGTGTACGTGGAGATTCCTTTGTTTGAGCCTATTCAGCCAATCAGAGCAATCTTCTCAGTTATGCCAGTAGAGACCTACCTGTGTAAACGAATGCGCATTAGTTATCGTTTTTTCTGAGAATTAGATTCCTCTCAGAATTCTGTACTGAGTACGGTCGTTTCAGACTTTGGCCCAAGAACATCTGATGGCCTTAGTTATAAGAACGTAAATCTATTGACAATTCATACTGGTCATACACTTGTCATTTGACTTATCATACTGAACTTCATGAACACATACTGACTGTTCACCGAACCGTTTAATGCTGTTTTATATTGTGTTAATTGCTGTTTATATTGATGGATGTTATATTTGGAGAATACTGATAAATAATCGTAAACCCCTCAACTTTCTTGATTACTGAGGTAAGCGGAGGAACGGTCTACCAGTAGCAACTGTGACTCAAATTATAGTGGTTTTGTGTGAATTAAATGCTATTTCATAATCCCTACGTGTGTCAGTTGCAATCCTCCTTATATATGATAAAAATCAGTGACGGTCTGCAAATTAGTGTGAATTAGTATAAATTAGTATGAAGTAGTGTGAAGTTGTATGACGGTTAATAAAGCATCTCCTAAAGAATGCGCTATTTATGAAACTCCGTGGCCATCTAGTTGTGATTAGTGTAAGTCATAACTCTGTTTTATACTTAAAGTGCCACATCCTAAAGGAAGTGTTAATATTTCCCCGAAAGTAAATATAGTTGTCAGAGATTATATAGTAGCGATCAATCGAATAATACAAAGTAGCCTACATCGCAATAACTTCCTAGGGAACCCGAATCCAGTCTCCCACACCGCCGCGCATACACCGGTCATACGTCGCGCACAGACTGGCTTCGGCGGATGTAACTTCAGTACACCAGGTAATTGGTAAGGGCTAAAGTCGATTCATAATTAAAAAGACATTTAAATTGGCAGGTTAAACTGCTAAAGGTCTAAAAGTGCGAACATTAATAGATTTGGTTTCTTTTATTGCCCAGTAGGCAATAAACCCACAACGTACCTGTAGGACGGTAAACTGTAGGCCTGATCCGAACCGGTACTTACAGGTACAACAGTATTAGTTCGATTGTGATAATTATATACCGGTAGGTCTTAATATTTAATCGTGGACTGCAGCCCTGGTTTTTATTAGGATTTTACTTATTTCTGTTTACCGGTAAGTGTAATGTTGAGCAGAAGGTGTGTAATTCTGCTCAGATTGTATAAATAATTTGTAGGCCGGATTGTTGTCTAACTGTTGTTAGGTCTGAGGTGATTGCAGTGTATGTAGAGTGTCTGTCCGATAAAGTGCTAGTTAGGAAAGTGGAGGCATATCCAGTGCTGTAAGGTAAATCCCCCACGAAAGAATAAGTCATACTACGTAGTTAGAACACTTACTAACTAACCATTTCGGAGATTGCATATACTGTGGTTTATTTAGGCTTGACAGTAGTCTGCCAGCATTTGGTCTGTGTTGTATTTGAATAGTCTGTACGGGTAGCGTAATATTTATTATTCAGAGTTTATGCAAGTACTTGCAACCTTCATCTCCCCAAGTTTATCCCTTACAGTAATTATGCTTGTTATGCATACTGTTATAGTTAAATTAACCCCGGTACTACTTCAGGACTGCTTGGCGTAGGACAGACTAGTGATTTTGTGCTCCGGTCACTCCAGCAGATACCATGGTTCTTTTGGCTGTTCACGTATATTTAACTGCTAGTTATATGTTGTATAAGTGCTTGTACATAATTTAGGGTTTAGAGTACAATGCTTTCCTGAAAGTAATTTAGTGTGTAGGCAGTACATTTGTGTTGTAATGTGGTTAATAGGTCCATTAGCTCTGGTTGGCTTCGATAATTAACCTCTAGGTATAGGACACTCCGGGTACATAACGTAGTGCTTATAGTGTAAGACTATAAGCCATCAGACGGTGGCCTTTCCTTATCTGGAAAACACAACGTACTTAATACTACTTTATTGGTTTCAAATACCGTAATTCCTGTCAGTTTGTAAGAATTAGAAATTCTAACTCCTTGTTAGTCTGGTTCGTAAATTTCTTGTTAAATTACCCTAAAAAAGTGTATGTGTAACTTGTTTATTGTTTATTTAGAGATTGTGTAATCTCAACCCGATACGTAAGTAATTTGTAGTGATAAGTAACTTAGTTAAGTAGAATTATCAGTATTAGTGTCTAACAAGTAGCAAGTGGAACAAGTCTAACTCCACTGAGAGCGTCCAGCCTCTGTGTAGTGACTCCTTACTCGGAAATAATAACATTTATTTCAAATATTGATCAAACCCATTATGGGTATATATATACATATTTATAAATCAACTCAATCAGATTTATAAAATAGTAGGCCTGTTATACATCAATTAGGTCTTAATATCAGTTGAACTACTGCTTAATACCAGTAATAAAGTAAAGGGAAGTAATCCCTAAAATTCGGATAATCAGTAATTATTAAATAATTGACATTACCGGTGTTTACAGTAATCTTATTATATATTTATATAATTTAGGCTAAACTAATATCCCAGTATTCTGTGACTGATCATAGTCTGTACTGTAATAATACTGATATATATACTATAGGTGTATACCAGTATTCTAATATTAGATATATGCCACGTTACATTGAGTAGCGATATCGGTAACTACTAGACTAACAGTTGATACTGATTTCCCCTAGACTTGCTTTAACTGTTATTATAGTAGTAGGCATTCAACTGTAAAATAAATTATGTCTGACACAAAACAAACACAGTCAGATAGTCTCTTGGAAAGAACGATCTGTGACTCAGATCAAAGTATGGAACATCCCAGACCGAAGTCTAAGTCCCCTACTACTGTAAGAAAAGTCATTCCTACATTAGTGGTATCAGACCCTAGGCTAGTGAAGCACCATAGGTCTATTATCGGCACCAGGGCGCAAGTTAAGCGAGACCAAGCGATGGCTGTAAAACAGCCATCGCGGTCCCCAAACCGAGAACTTATTTCTCAAATACATAGTAACTCTAGTTCCGACACCAAAGAGTTAATGCCCGAGATCGGAACAAGGATGGAAGAAGAGGTTTATCCAGACCCACTTCTAATTCTTCCTGGGGCAGTGCTCACTAGAGTACTTATAGCCATAGAAGAACATCAAGTGGATTGGATGAAACAAGTCCAAACAAGTCCGAGAATTGGAAGGGACTGTTCAGCTGTTAAATGGAACAGTAAGAGAGAGTAAGTTAGAGTTGCAAGAAGTACAGCAAAATATCGCTCTCGAACGCGATAAATTGGTAAATATACAAATGGGTATACCACCACCCTCTGTAGTGATGTGTCAGCCCATTAGGTCTGAAGATTTCATGCGCAAGGTGTGGAGCCTACACACATCTATACTGCTAGTAAAGTAGAAACTCCGATAGTAATCCCTATTAAGGGTATTAATAAGCCTGTTGGTAATGATATCCCATACCGATCTGATAATAACCCGAGAAATTTATATACCGATAATTCGATATTAAATAATACGATGGTTCAAGAAAGCTTTACACGTCAGATGGCTAGAACGAAAGCCCGCCGTCAAGGGGTAAAGATGGGAGAGGTCGTCAAGTTTAATGGAGATGATATGAAATGGTTACCTTTTAATGAATATTACAAAGATAACATATAGAACTCCGTATTATCCAGCGGAGAGAAACTACGATTACTCATCGAGTGCTTGGAAGGACCTCCCAAGTTAAGGGCGTTAAAGTTTATTGGACATCCAGACGGATTGAGACAAGTTTGGGATACACTTAATATCAGGTATGGTAATAGGACTAACATAGCTAGATATCTGTATGCGAAATTAGTAGCGCCCCGAACGTTTCTTAGCAGCGGGATTATAGAGTTTTCCGATGAGATTCAGGAGATCTGTAGACAGCTAGACTGGTTGGGTAAGTCTCAGGAATACCAGAGTTTTATGGTTGTTGGAGCCGTAGCATCAACTTTGCCAAAGGGTGGAGTAGGTACTCGCTGGGACAAAAAGGTTCTCTATCTGATGGACCAACAACATAGAGACCCAACCATGGCTGACCTCATGTCGTTCTTAAACGGAGAGGTAAGATTACAGCTCCTAAAACAGTCTAGAGAGAAGACTCCGGAAAGTAAGGTAAGTGAAAAACCCATTACTAGGAGAAAGGTAACACCAGTGTGTTATACAGATGATTACGAAAGCCAAACGTCTTATGACGAGAATAGTGGCAAGGACACCAAGAGATCTTACTACGTAAATAAGATCAGGAAAGAAGTAAGTAAATCTAAGGCTCGAACCAGTGGCAAGAGAGAACAGATGACAACTCCCCCTATGTCTCCTAAGAGAATTCATGGAAGGAAGCCCGAAGAAAGAGCTAGCGTTCAAAATACAATGCAGATTAAGGTAAGTAACATCAAACCTAAGTGTGTATTGTGCAATGGGCCACATCGCTTGAGTGGGTGCGAAGAATTCTTAAAGAAAGAAATAAAGGATAGACGTGATGTCATGTGGGATAAACGGTTGTGCTATAACTGCCTCAGGCGAGGATATCAAAGGAAAACCTGTTACTCAGACGTGAGGTGTGCTAAGTGTGGCGCGAAACAACATATCTTGCTGCACACCGAGTTTGATAAGACCAGGACGAGTCAGGTAAGTGAGCCCGAACTACATGTCCAATTCAGTGATGTGAACGACACTGACCACAGTTCGGAGATGGAAGGATTCTACACCGATGAATTTTCAGACGAAAATTAATCCTGTTATATGATCAACACAACCGTATATCGAGCACTTACGTATGAGACCGAAACGGAGGGAGAGGAACCCTGACTGTCTATTCCGGATCGACAGCTCTCATGGAAAGCGCCAACATCATCTGTCGGTATCCGAGAGTTTCCCTTGGTGCAACTGAGAGTACATGGAATAGGGAAGAGCTTAATAGTGAATGCGCTCCTTGACTCCGGCAGTACAGGCACCTTTATAGACAAAGACCTAGCCGAAGATATCTTTGTTGGTCAACCAAAGTTCCGAACCAAACTGAACCTTTCCGGGATTATGCAGGTTTGGAAATCCACGGTATCAACCGACTACTACGTGGGATCATTGTCCATTCCCCAGGATGAACTAGGTGAAACGATAAAGAACTTTGCTACTAGCCTAGTGGAGCCTTACAACTGGGATGAAGACCATTTTACCTAGCAATACAACATACCTAGATTCAGTACCAATTATCCAGGGGTACAGATACTACCGATTATCCAGGGGTACAGATACAACTCGGCCAAAATGCGCACGAGGCGCTTGAGACAATAGAAAAGCGGCCTGCTCGACCGCGACCACTCCAGACCTACGCGGGAAGAACAAGAGTAGGTTGGTACTTCACGGGACCTTCCCACAGGACTTTGCAAGAAAGACTGCCGAGAGAGCAAGTCCGTCATGTAAATGAATGTGAGGAAGATAGAAGTGAAGAGGAAATCCCAGCTGAGGAAACACCATGCTCCTCCGATAATGACGATATACAGCATTTGTATGACGAGGAAAATACCATTGAACTCCTCACAGAGAATCAAACTTGGTTAAACCAAGTTAATTTGTGTAACCTTATCAGTCAAAATAGCGAACAATTGACTTATGACGACGAACTAAATGAAGCGGTAGAGCGATACAATAGTAAGGTACGCGATGAACACACTGTACGATTCTTTACTCAAGAAGCCGTAGAGCCTAATTCCTACGACAAAGCGTTATCCGTCGAGGAAGAGAGAGCCAAGCAGATTCAGGAAACGACTACACATTATCTGAAAGATGAGGGTCATTATGAAATTGGTCTGCCTTTCAGAAGGAGAGAACCCAGCTTCATGAATAACCGACCTTTAGCGGAAAAAAGAATCGCACAACTACATCGGCGTTTGACGGCTAACGATCGAGCCAAATAAATGTATAAAACTCAATTAAAGAAGTTTATAAATAAGGTATACGCGGAGAGAGTTCCAGAAGAAACACCCATAATGGAGAGAACATATTACTTGACACATCATTACGTTCCCAAGCCCGGTAAACCAAACGAAGTCCGGGTAGTGTTTGACGGCTCCGCCCTTTATATGGGAGAATCCCTAAATTCGGAGCTGTTGCCGGGACCCAACTTACTCCAATCTTTGTTGGGAATATTATTACGACTGCGGCAATATTTGATCACCTTCGCTTCGGACATTGAAGGCATGTTTCTACAAGTTAAAGCGTTAGCTAGGGATCGAGACAGCCTACGATTTCTGTGGTGGCCTGAAGGAGACGTCAACCGAAAACCGGTGGAGTACTGGATGCCAATCCCGGCTTTCGGGATCATATCGAGCCCCAAGAACGCTTGTTCGGTAGTGCGCACCACTGCCGATGATAATAGAGACGCCTTCTCTAAAGAGGTTATCAACAACATCAAACGGGATATTTACATGGACGCCAATCTAAAGTCCCTCCCATCGGTCGAAGAAGCAATCGATGTTGCCAAGGGAACGGTAGAGTGCTTACAACAAGGTGGATTTCATCTAACCAAGTTCACTAGTAACTCCCGTGAGTTCCTGGAATCGATCCCAGTAGAAGACCGAGGTGTTGAAGACCTTGACCTCATTAAGGACGATCTTCCAGAAACCAAGACTCTTGGACTGAAATGGGACACGGAGAGAGATGTTTTATTCTTTCAACTGAAGCAACGGGATAATCCAGTTAGAACTAAACGGATTTGTCTGAGTATTCTGAGCACTTATTTTGATCTGTTGGGATTCATTAGCCCAGTCATACAAGTTGCTCGGAGCTTAGTACAACAAATGTGTCTCAAAAACTACTCATGGGATGATCCACTCAAGGGAGCACTGCTAAAGAAGTGGATGAAATGGGAAGATTCTTTACCATCTATCGAGAACTTTAAGATTTCCCGCTCGTATTTCGGTCACATTCTCCCCACGTATTCCTATCAACTCCATGTTTTTGGAGATGCCAGCGATATTGGAATCGGTATAGTAGCCTACCTGAGGGTTGAAATTCCTGCTGGAATTAAAGTTTCATTAGCCGCCTCCAAGGCCCTAATAAACAACAAACTGCGGGTTCCCAGAGCGGAGTTAGAGGCGGCTCTATACGCTACAGCCATCTGCCGGAATGTAACGGAACAGATCGACTATCCACTAGAGAAAACTGTCTATTGGACTGATGCTTTACTCGTTCTGGAGTATATAACTAATGAAGTCTGTCAGTTCAGCGTCTTTGTTACCAACCGAGTAGCCATTATACTCAGTCGCTCTAATATAGATCAATGGAGACATTGCCCTGGGACGATTAATCCAGCCGACATCGCTTCCAGAGGAGCAACTCCTCAAGAATTGATAGATAATCCAGACTGGGTAGGTGGACCCAACTTCCTAGGTAAAGAAGAGGAGGAATGGCCCCCTCATCTCACCACGGCGGAGATCAGACAAGCCAAGGGAGTGGAGAAAGTCAAACCGAAACCCGGACGAGTAAATCAAAGCTGTTTAAGCCAGCGATAGATCTGTCTGTGCTACACACCACCGGTGATGCAACTGTGGATCTAAATTCATCTATGGATGTTACTCAAACTATAAATAAATCCGTTATAGAAATAAGGGAAAGAGACTGGAAATCTGGAACACCAGACGTCTCCCAAGGACTCTCTCCTCTCCTACAAACGGCAATAGATCATTATAGCTCCTGGAATCGGCTTTGCAAAGCCATTGTGTATTTGAAAAGATGTTTCCATCATCACTATTCCAGGGCGAAGATCGCATATGATGCCACTTCAGTAGTAGCTGAAAGGGTCCATGCTACAAAAGACCTTCCCACTTATCGGCTGTCTGATAGGTTTCTGACTGAGAAGATCAGTTACCAAGAACATGATGATACCAACAATCAGATACTGAGACTCCTGCAATGTTACGAGAATTCCGATAAGTATTTCCTGTTGTTAAGAATGTTTAAAGCTCATCTATCCCATCATAGTAGACATGTACCGTACAACAAGAGTCCCACTAGAAATAAAAACAAATAAGTTGGTGCCAGTTCCCAAGAAGGGCAACCTAACACTCTATGGTTCTTTTCGAGGTATCTCATTGATCTCGATTGCTGCAAAACTATACAATAGAATTCTATTAAATCGCATCAGGGATCCCATTGAGAGACTGCTACGTGGAAATCAGAATGGGTTCCGTAAAGGTCGTGGGACCATGGAGCCCATTTTGGCACTTAGAAGGATAATTGAAGAGTTATCAAAAAAGAAAGACAGGCATCTGGCTGTTATCTTTGTTGACTTCTTCAAGGCCTTTGATTCAGTCTCTCGCTCACGTATGTTCAGCATACTTTCATTATATGGGATTCCTGATGAAATTATTGCAGCAATCAGATCAGTATACGATGGTTCGACAACATTTGTGTCTACTGTTGACGGTGACACAGAACCATTTGAAGTGTTATGGGGCGTCCTCCAAGGAGACAGACTTGCACCATTCTTGTTCATTATTGTGGTTGACTATGTTCTACGCATGTTCTTAGATCATCATAATGATGATGGGGTGATGATAACTCCACCTACTGGCTCCAGAAGTCGAGGAAATCCTGCCAAGTACCTAACTGATCTAGACTTTGCTGATGACTTAGGAGTACTCTCAGAATCATTAGAGGGAGCCCAGCGGCTCCTCAGCTCATTAGAACATGCTGCTTCTAGTGTTGGTCTTTTTATTAACTCCAGAAAGACCAAAATTCTGACAGTTAACTTTGAAAGTCCTCAGCAAGTCTCTGATCGGATGAGCATAAGCTCAAAGGATGGTAAGCTTGAGCATGTGGACGACTTCTATTACCTGGGATCATGGGTCCGGAAGTCAGGTGAGGACCTTCGAATACGTAAGGGAAAGGCATGGGCAGCCTTGAATAGGCTTTCCAGGATTTGGAAGTCACCTAGAATTAATCGGAAACTTAAGGTCCGATTATTTAGAGCAGCAGTAGTTCCAGTACTCCTCTACGGGAGTCCATGCTGGGCTCTAACTGCTGAGGAAACCAAATCTCTGGATGGCACATTCACAAGAATGCTACGCCGGGTACATTGTGTCAAGTACAATGCACACATCTCCAACCAGACACTATATAACATTGGAGGTGTCTCATTGGTTCCCCCAAGCTTGACACTAGAACAAAATCGCCTCCGCTTTGAAGGACATTGCTTTCGCCGTGAGGACCAGCCAGTGCATAATCTTGTACTTTGGCAGCCTCATGGAGTGAATAAGCATGGTGGACAGCCCATGACTTTCTTGAGATGCATCTTAAAGGACACTGGCCTTAAAGATGCGGATGATCTAGCAAATGTCATGGGTGATAGGGAGTTGTGGCGGTGCAATTTTGTTGACAAGCCGGCACAGCATTCTTAAAAATGCAGCTGCAATGCAGCATGCCGATCCTAGTAGTATTCCAGGGCGAAGATCGCATATGATGCCACTTCAGTAGTAGCTGAAAGGGTCCATGCTACAAAAGACCTTCCCACTTATCGGCTGTCTGATAAGTTTCTGACTGAGAAGATCAGTTACCAAGAACATGATGATACCAACAAGCAGATACTGAGACTCCTGCAATGTTACGAGGATTCCGATAAGTATTTCCTGTTGTTAAGAAATCCACAGATGCGCTTAAGGGATTGTTTCTCTAGCACAATGATAGATGGGTTAATACGTGTCGGAGGGAGATTAACCAATGCTACATTGTCCTTTGACACTAATTTGTACAAATTGTGGCAGGAATGTGGAATTTGTGTATTTATAGGTGAATTTTGCTACTAAAGTGTGTTTACAGTAGCGAGTCGCAGTTGTGAAAGTTACCCTGCATCTGTAGAAAGTACGTCCAGTATATTCAAGCCCTTGGGACGGACAGTGGAGTGACTCGCGCTGGTTATTGTTGTTGTTGTGTGGCTACTACGTTGGCGAGGGGCACAGCGACGACAGTACATCAGCGCTGAGGATCTCAGGGCTGTCCGGGGGCATAGAGGGGAAAGCAGCGACGCCCGCTAGCCTTATTATTATTAATTATAATATCGATAAACTCATATAGCAGCTATGACTGAGTTGATAGAAGATGATCTTGGTATCAGGGAGCGATATACCCTACCACTGCAAGCATTTGTGGATAGTTTGATAAGCAGCGACGCTAGTCAACACACGACGGAAGACGATGGCCGTTATATCGAACCGCCAATGTCAAAGGAACAGCTCAAGCGTGAATTGGATTATAGAAAATTCACCACTCGCTATACGCATCGTAATGGTACGTATATGGACTTCTTAACTACTGGTCATCGTATTGATTTACACGATACGGACGATGTAGACACCAAAAGGGAAATGATTCTATTTAAATATCATACCCAGCGAAGTTGGAATGATAAACTGAGAATTGAACATGAAAATTCTATTCGAAACCGACTCGAAAGAGAAGATGTTGAAGAACCGGATAAACTTCAAAGAATAGTGAACGAGTAGTGACTTCAACGAATATTTAGAATTCTTGAGAGAAACTTATCTCAATGTAGCTAGTCAACAAAATCTAGAAACTCGATATCCTCAAGGTATACATCATAACCCTATGATAGAACTCAAACGAGTCTATTTTACTAGGATGTATCTTACCGCCGATCGACCGCTACCTGTTGTACCGGATAGCTTCGAACAGATGGAGGAATATTGTAAAACTGGAGAAAGATCACCAACGTTTCCCTTACAAGATGCGCGTCTTTGGTATTACTGCGATGAATGCCCTAGACCTAATCAACAAACGGAAAGACATAAACATCCGCGGAGACGTTGCGCTAAACACAGTTTTACTCGCCATACTTATGGGAGTTTTGAGCGATACTTGTTCGACGTACCACTACGCTCGCTCAACTCAAACGATCCTTAAGTAAACCTATGATCAGAGTTCCGGAATACTCGGTCAGTCCTCCTCATTCCCTGGTGCGACCTCAGACTCTTGATCCTAATAGTGTGACCGATCCTCCTGAGTTGTACTCATTGTTCAAAGACCTAGTGTTACCCGAACAATTAGTCGGCGGCACTCCGGTTGTGGGCTCTCTAGACATTCGCCCATCCTACCTAGCCAGAATGGGACGCGGACATCTAATATCGCCGTTCAACCCGTATAATCATCCTGGTTTAACTCCGATACAACCTGTCACCGAGGTGGAGGAAAGCGTTATACGAAACGCGCTAGACGCTATTCGGCAAAAGATTGGAAAGGGAATATACGATTGTTTAGACAAACGTAAATTGCAACAACAAGTCCAAGCGGTAAAAGAATTAGCTTTACCCCAGTTCGTTCGAGAAATCAAGAATCTTGAGGAAGATATCGAACTTGGATGTACATACTCTCTACAAGAGTTCTTAGACGAACGCTTTCAACGACAAGCGGAGGAGAATCAGCTCGAGGAGAAGCATATCGAAATGGATGAGAGAGAAGAAGCAGCTTTACCCCACCGGAAGCTCAAATACTTATGACTGATCTCCATTCCAAAACTATCATTCATCCTTCGATGGTTCCCCATTTCGGAGATAAACTTTTCGTGACAGCACAACCTCAACCGTTTGATATCAACTTAAGATCTAGAGACCTTATCGCTGACGCTCCTATGTTACAACGTCCGCCAATCGAGGCTGCTCGTGTCGACGGTATACTCGTTGAACCTCCGGACAATCGAGCGGATCTTGTTCATCGAATGGTACACGAAGTTAACCTATGCGCTAGACCTTTACCGAACTCATTTTACAGGATCAAAGATCACCCCTATTATGTCCATTTAACTCAATATTATATGGTGAAACCAGAAGATCCTACACACAGTTTAAAGTTTCTACCATTAATAAATCCCCTTGATTTGGTTGAACTCAAACAACTACAAAAACATTTAGATCAATTGGTTAAAGTAAACTCATTAAGAAAACCTTATAATGTTTCAAGAATAGAAAAGGACATAATACATCCATATAATCTCGATGGATTTATTAAAACTCTGTGAGCGGATTCAATTCCGCCTCACCAAACCCCCATAAAGTGGGAAAGAGCGCCTTAAGCAATATTGGGAGCACGAGGTTGATTACCAATCAACCTCGTGTCACCCCAGTAAATGGGGACAATAGGCCCCAGAGAACACACGCACAATAGGGGTCAGGGGTTACACCCCTGAGAGAGAGAGAGTAACAGCAGCAGGGGGAAACACACCCAGGGAAATAGGAGGGTGAGAAGTGAGTCATTAGCCAATAGGGGGGAAGCATCGACTGAGTAGAGCAACATGGCCAACCGTGCAATATATTACCAGTCGTGCTATTCATTCACTTCAGTTATCTCAGTGCAGTCAGGGCAGAGCGGTGACTTTGTTAACGGCGTCGCCACCATCATCCATCAGTACTGCTGTATACTTAGGCCTATTACCATCATCAATTGTGCTAACTCAGTTATCTCATATTATCATATACGTACCGACATATATTATTAACAACATCGGGAGAACTACAATAACTCCTTTTACACACGGCGGGGACACGTAAGCAAACAACCAAACCGGATAAATCGGGGTCGACCGATCCCGTCACAAACTCGATTAGTCCATTGGAATTTATATGTATTGTTCAAAGAATAAAGAATAAGTTGACTTGTTCATAAACTCACATCCTGAGTAACAAGAAGTTCATAGACGACCATATGAATATAAAGCCAGAGAACGTGAATTAGAGAGTACAATCAAACCGAGGAAATTTCTCAATACACACGGTCAACCTACCGCTGCTGTGCAAACGACCCATCAAGGACCAGTAAGAGCTGCCGTCCTGAAACGAGCTCTAAAGGTTGTTCGCTCTTATTCCCCCGATGTCGACATCGACCAACCGGGTACCTCGACTGGCGGATAAACTGACCATAATCCAAAACCTTCTGATGCAATCGTATTGCACCCTTCCCCCAGGAGTTATAGCCCTCCTAGTAAAGTGGCTCGCCCCAAAGAGAAACGGACTCTTACTAGTCTCAAAAAACTTCGTAAACGCCATTCGCGAAAGAAGGACTGATAGTTTAGAGTATTTTTATATTTTAGAAACTGCGATTTTTTATATTTTATAGACTTAAATCCCATTTTCTGGGATCGGTGTAAAAGCTTTTGCGGACATAACAAGTCATTTTTACGCAATGCGCGGAATACTCTAAAATAGCTCTAAAATTGTTCAACTACGCGTCGGACAGAAATTAGAACCAAGATGACGAAATCTGTCAGCTGATTCTTTGTGTACATGGAGATTCCTTTGTTAGAGCAATCTTCTCAGTTATGCCAGTAGAGACATACGTGTGTAAACTGGCGCATGCGCATTAGTTATCGTTTTTTCTGAGAATTAGATTCCTCTCAGAATGCTGTACTGAGTACGGTCGTTTCAGACTTTGGCCGAAGAACATCTGATTGCCTTAGTTATAAGAACGTAAATCTATTAACAATTCATACTATACTGGTCATAAACTTGTCATTTGACTTATCATACTGAACTTCATGAACACATACTGACTGTTCACCGCACCATTTAATGCTGTTTTATATTGTGTTAATTGCTGTTTATATTGATGGATGTTATATTTGGAGAATACCGATTAATAATCGTAAACCCCTCAATTTTCTTGATTACTGAGGTAAGCGGAGGAAGGGTCTACCTGTAGAAACTGTGACTCAAATTATAGTGGTTTTGTGTGAATTAAATGCTATTTCATAATCCCTACGTGTGTCAGTTGCAATCCTCCTTATATATGATCAAAATCAGTGACTGTCGGCAAATTAGTGTGAATTAGTGTAAATTAGTGTGAAGTAGTGTGAAGTCGTATGAAGGTTAATAAAGCATCTCCTAAAGAATGCGCTATTTACGAAACTCCGTGGCCATCTAGTTGTGATTAGTGTAAGTCATAACTCTGTTTTATACTTAAAGTGCCACGTCCTAAAGGAACTGTTAATATTTCCCCGAAAGTAAATATAGTTGTCAGAGATTATATAGTAGCGATCAATCGAATAATACAAAGTAGCCTACATCGCATTAACTTCCTAGGGAACCCGAATCCAGTCTCCCACACCGTGGGTCATATGCCGTGCACGGACTGGCCTCAGTGGATGTAACTTCAGTACACCAGGTAATTGGTAAGGGCTAAAGTCGATTCATAATTAAAAAGACATTTAAATTGGCAGGTTAAACTGCTAAAGGTCTAAAAGCACGAACACGGTCTGCCCGAACTAAACTGAATAACACAACTGAAACACCAATCCAACAATCTGAGATAATATATGATTAATACATTGAATATTGCTTCACCTCTTACTCTACTTTGGCCTTTTACCCAATGGATGCTTCCCTGTTCCCTATCATGTGCTTCCCTCCCCTCTATTGGCTAATATACTACTTGTCACCTTGGCACTCTCTGGGAGTGTTTCCCCTCCGCTGCTAGCCTCTACTAGCTGTGTTCCCTCCGAGGTGGTTTGACCTCTAACCTTTCTCTGTGGCTTTGGGGCTTGTGTCGCCCCCCCCCCCCCCCCCCAATGTTGGTTATGATACGAGATTGATATTGGTAATCTCGCATCCCAGACATATTGCTAAAATACCACTAGTCCCATTTTCTGGTGGGTAATGAAGTGGAATTGAATCCGCTTACAGTTATTAACGTTTAAAATTGAACACAAAAGATAACAGAACAACAGACACACCGATTGAGTTAGTGGTACTCGTATGCTAATCTCGCTTACTTTTGTCGCTCGCCCCACAACTTAAGCCACTCTGACACAGTAAATATATGGAAGCAAAACCACAAGTGGCATAAGTTACCCCACTTGACATTTTCACTTAGGCCATCATGTTGTTCTGCAATATATCGGATTCGGTAAACCGTGTAGTCTCCCCTGTTGACAGATATGTAGATCTAATACAGACCCAACTTTAAGATATTGATCTCAAACACAACCAACGTAGTACAGAAATTATTAGCATCTTAAATTTTGAAATTGGCCTAAGATACCCCACACCATGGTGTAAATAGTAGAAATCAATCGAATAATATAAAGTAACCTACTTTTTATGCCGATAGAACCCATTCTCCCACACACGGTGGGTCATACGCCATGCAAGACTATCTTTTATCAATAGTTAGATTTTAGTGCAGGGTAGCGAAATAATATAAGATACATCAATTAACAGGTTAAACTGTTAAAGGTCTAAAAGCGCGAACACTGGCTTTGCCTATTGAACGCATCGGTAGATATAAAGATCGTCAGCCTGCGTTCAGGGAATATATTTAAATACAAAACAGGACGAGCACACCGAGGCTTATAATGAAGGCGAGTACTGCGTTTAATATATTCATATAAACATAACTGAGCCTCGTTGTAAGCGGATTCAATTCCACTTAATTACCCACCAGAAAATGGGATGGTGGCATTTTAGCAATATGTTGGAGATACGAGATTAGCAATATTAATCCCGTATCACAACCAACATTTGGGGGGGGGGGGGGGGCAACACAAGCCCCGAAGCCACACAGAAAGGAAGGTTAGAGGTCAAACCACCTCGGAGGGAACACAGCTAGTAGAGGCTAGCAGCACAGCGGCAACACTCCCAGAGAGTGCCAGGGTGAGAAGTAACATATTAGCCAATAGGGGGGAGGGAAGCACGTGATAGGGCACAGGAGAGCATCCATTAGGTAGCAGGCCAAGGTAGAGTAGGAGGTGAAGCAATATTAGTATATCAGTCATATATTATGTCAGATTCTTGGATTGGTACATCAGTTAGTTAGTTTCTCAGTTTTAGCGCAGACCGGTAACAATTGTTCACTGTCATCGTCATCGTCATCGTCATCGTCATCGTCATCGTCATCGTCATCGTCATCGTCATCGTCATCGTCATCGTCATCGTCATCGTCATCGTCATCGTCATCGTCATCGTCATCGTCATCGTCATCGGCTGTCATCATATACTATTACCAGTATCAATCATATACTATTATCTCTGCCATATTAATTGTGCTATTATATATTATAACGTCAAGAAACAACATCAAACTCTGATCGCTTTTCTCCAACGGCCTCGGCCAAGCTATTAGTACCATCTCAAAGCCTACGGTGATGCGTATAACAATCTACCCGGTCGGGATCTCTGATCACGTCAAACTCGTGGTGCGCGAAGTCCTCACAAATGTGTGGGGCGAGCCACGAAGTGAGTGAGCCTTAGCGTAGTGGTACCATTAATCAACCTGTCGTTCTGTCGTTCTGTCGTTCTGTCGCTTTTTTTGCAGTGTTCAAATTTAAACGTTAATAATGCGGCCAATCTTCGATGAAATCTATCCAAACTTGGTACACATGTTGTTTGGCAAAAGTTTAGAAATTTTCCAAGTTGAATTTTCGTGTGGCCTTCAAGAAGCTAAGATAATAGCAGTTAATTAGTTAATTATTAATTAAATTGATTACGGTAAAAACACGTTCGTGGGGCCTTCGCGCAGCACGAGGCCCAGTTATGAGATACAAATTAAAATTGAGCGACTGTATCACAAAATCAGTATTTGAGAAATTTACCCACACCACCAATCAAATAAAGAAAGGGGGACAGTACGTGTTCACCCCTTTTAATCCCCCCCCCCCCCTTCCCACCCACCAATACATAACCGCGACATCTACCACCCACGGAAGGGTAGCACGAACTTATTTCCAATCGCACGTTCAATATGCAAAGCCAGGTGGTTTATATGAATTTAATAAACGCAGTTAGGGTTAGGGTTAAATTACTGCTTTAATTTAAGAAACCCAAGACAGCCAACTAAAATAACGCTGTATGCTTTCCATATGAAAAGTGACGCCTGTAGTGTGATAGAGTCCCTGCCTACGTCCTACTGACCACGTTCATAAAATTTCAACCCAATTCCCCAACCGTGACATGAGTTAAGTGGAAAATGTACACCCCACAGATTTCAAATTTATATGCGAATTTTGCTTTAAAATTAACCTTTTGATCATACTTGTGTATTATGAAGTGTTCACTTCAAACAGAAGTAAACACTTGCGTTTTATTCAAATCAAAAAATTTGAGCCACTTAAATGTAAAATGGCCCTCAGTAGACAATGTTCGTAAAGGTCATTTATAAGGAAGTGGCCCATTTAAGACAATGTCTCATTTGAGCCACTTAAATGTAAAATGGCCCTAGATGGATTGATTTCTACATCTTGTTTCTCGCATTACATGTGTTTTACGTTGGTTCTGAATTCATTGGAATAAATAAAAACGGCTTTAGACATTTCAAATTGTATTTTTCGGAGGTGTGTGCAAAATTAATACAAAACTAATAACAAAATTTTAATAAAAAAACTTCCCAAGAAATTGGAATATTTCCCTTATATAATCAGCGCCCCAGAAAACCTAAAAATGTGAATTTAAGCACAATAATAAGAGTTAATTTTTATTATTATTTCCAGTATGAATAGGGTTAAAGGTGTAAAAAGGGTAAAAAGTTAAAGAGGCCCATTCAAGACAATGTCTTATTGGAGCCACTTAAATGTAAAATGGCCCTCAGTAGACACTGTTCCTAAGGGCCATTTAAATGGTCTGGGTCCTTCAATATCATATCATATCATATCATATCATATCATATCATATCATATCATATCATATCATATCATATCATATCATATCATATCATATCATATCATATCATATCATATCATATCATATCATATCATATCATATCATATCATCATATCATATCATATCATATCATATCATATCATATCATATCATATCATATCATATCATATCATATCATATCATATCATATCATATCATATCATATCATATCATATCATATCATATCATATCATATCATATCATATCATATCATATCATATCATATCATATCATATCATATCATATCATATCATATCATATCATATCATATCATATCATATCATATCATATCATATCATATCATATCATATCATATCATATCATATCATATCATATCATATCATATCATATCATATCATATCATATCATATCATATCATATCATATCATATCATATCATATCATATCATATCATATCATATCATATCATATCATATCATATCATATCATATCATATCATATCATATCATATCATATCATATCATATCATATCATATCATATCATATCATATCATATCATATCATATCATATCATATCATATCATATCATATCATATCATATCATATCATATCATATCATATCATATCATATCATATCATATCATATCATATCATATCATATCATATCATATCATATCATATCATATCATATCATATCATATCATATCATATCATATCATATCATATCATATCATATCATATCATATCATATCATATCATATCATATCATATCATATCATATCATATCATATCATATCATATCATATCATATCATATCATATCATATCATATCATATCATATCATATCATATCATATCATATCATATCATATCATATCATATCATATCATATCATATCATATCATATCATATCATATCATATCATATCATATCATATCATATCATATCATATCATATCATATCATATCATATCATATCATATCATATCATATCATATCATATCATATCATATCATATCATATCATATCATATCATATCATATCATATCATATCATATCATATCATATCATATCATATCATATCATATCATATCATATCATATCATATCATATCATATCATATCATATCATATCATATCATATCATATCATATCATATCATATCATATCATATCATATCATATCATATCATATCATATCATATCATATCATATCATATCATATCATATCATATCATATCATATCATATCATATCATATCATATCATATCATATCATATCATATCATATCATATCATATCATATCATATCATATCATATCATATCATATCATATCATATCATATCATATCATATCATATCATATCATATCATATCATATCATATCATATCATATCATATCATATCATATCATATCATATCATATCATATCATATCATATCATATCATATCATATCATATCATATCATATCATATCATATCATATCATATCATATCATATCATATCATATCATATCATATCATATCATATCATATCATATCATATCATATCATATCATATCATATCATATCATATCATATCATATCATATCATATCATATCATATCATATCATATCATATCATATCATATCATATCATATCATATCATATCATATCATATCATATCATATCATATCATATCATATCATATCATATCATATCATATCATATCATATCATATCATATCATATCATATCATATCATATCATATCATATCATATCATATCATATCATATCATATCATATCATATCATATCATATCATATCATATCATATCATATCATATCATATCATATCATATCATATCATATCATATCATATCATATCATATCATATCATATCATATCATATCATATCATATCATATCATATCATATCATATCATATCATATCATATCGTATCATACCATAATGATAGCATAGTATAATACCATAGCATACATACATAACATAACATACCATAATGCATAACTATATAATAATTCTGCTGGTCGAGACAATGACAAATATAGAACATAACAATATTATAGATATAGAATAATAATGAAATTTATAGAGGCACATAAATAATGGCTATAATAATGTAGCACATACTGAATTTGTATTCGGGAATAGTTTTCAATACTAATTGCTAATGGATTATATTCCTGTCGCTAGAATATCGCTTCTAGTAGTCGTGAAATGTTAGGATACATACCTAACATAACATCTACAGTTAGTTATCATAGCATGCATAGCATACATCTTATATCAGCAAACCAAACATAATCTGTAGCATGCTCTAAGACTAAGGGCCGGACGATAGCATGCCATAGCATAGATATATACCATACCATACATACCTTAAATAGCATGCAACATTGTAATCCTAAAGTATATTTCCTTGTTTTTTCGGTTTCCAACTATGTTTTGTTAAACTGTGGCCGCTAAATGAATCAAGTTTCCATAATTATTCATGTGTATGTTGTATTTGTGCAAATTATTAAACCTTTCGTTTGGCACAGCTTAGAGAAGTACAAGAGACGGCGAAGTACATAATAACAAAGAATTGAATATAGTGGCTGCAGTTATGGTTGGACAGATGGGAGCTAGGTATATTAGGTAGTATTTCAAGGTCTAACTTTTGCCTGAGCCGCTAGCGGAATGGTAAGAGCGCCAAACCGGAGGTCACCACTTCGATCCCACCTGGACGTCATTCTCGACTTTACTAAGCTGTGCCCAACAAAAGTTATAATAATTATTCATGAATCAATAATTATTGCAGTTAAATTTATTTCAGGAAAATTCGTTGAGTAGAAACATATGAAATTATCAGATTCTGCATTTTTGCACTTCTGTTTCTCGCCACTTTTCCTTGTTTTGGCGTCTATATTCTACCTATATTATATTTTTTTAAGGAAAACTCTATAATTAGGGCCAATTTGTCAATTATTTTATTCCACCACTGCCTGGAACATCGTGGTATTTATTGCTATTTCAAAATATATTTTAGAAGGAAAAAAGTTCTGGAAGGGCCATACCTCATAAACTTGTTAATTAGAGCCCCCTAGTGGATCATATTAGTATTTCATTTACTTCTAAGCAAGTTTGTTGGGTATGCTCAAAAGTTATATATTCGCACTGGCCCTTATCGGCCAATGCATATATATATTTATATATATATTATATATGTATATGTAATTTTCATGCAAATATTATTAAAATGTAAATATAATACTTTTTATTATTACCATGCATCGGTATAGTATCATTATTATATAATATAAATTACTATTATTATATAACTGCATATATGTATATATTATATATATACAAATCATTACGAATGAACAGTATAATTTCGTAACTAATTAACAAACTCCTTGTGTCAAGTGGCTGCACATGCACAACCATTGCATAAAGACGGTTTCGTCGGACAATCCGTGCAATAATAACGAGTTAGTTTCCGTTTTTTGTCATTTTTGTAACAAACACGGCAACGGTGTCTTGGTAAAGACACTGTGGATTATCTGTGGGTTCAATCTCTGCTAGTGAATGAAAGGACGTCGATGGTTGTACTTCAGCAGAAGAATAACGTGCGCGTTTCAATAAACTAGGAATTAAACTAGGAAGGGGCCG